>OU342741.1:248374217-248605741 GCA_910589775.1 Avena eriantha | reverse complement strand
TTAGGATAGCTCCTCATACAACAAACATCAGAGTATCAGGCGGAAGCGGAAAACAAGATCCGAGTACGGATAAGAAGCAAATCGGCATAAGATGCCACATAATAAACACATCCCGCCCACAGATCCCACGGATCCCCGTTCCCGGAATCTCTACACCGAATGATCGTTGCCAACATCCTCTGTCTGTTCCACCCAGTATCCATCTTGCGGGTACACCTGTTCATCTGAATCAAACAATTTATCGTGTGAGACCCTAGGGGTACTCAGCAAGTCTTTATGCCGCTAAAGGGGACACAACCTGAGGTGACGCAATTGCAGAAAAAGATAATACCTAACAATTCTACAGATACTCGCTAACCATCCGCCTACCCAATGATAGACGGATGACCGTTAATTAAGAACAACAGTTATAACAGTATAATTAACAGATCCATCCTCCTCCTCGCTTAGCAACGAGGAAGCGGACGAACAACCCCCATCATCCGTTGGCAGTTTTATTAACCATTCCATGAGTATTGCACTATTTACTAGTCAAGTACTTAGTCAAATTAAAAGCGGTACTTTAGTTATACTTGTCTATGATCGAGAAACTGTGCTCCAAGTCGTGCATAACCGCGGACACGGCTTTCAGAAAGATTTACCCTGCAGGGGTGCACGAATAGCAACACACACTCGATCAACCTCGGAAAAACCAAATCAAAACCCAACGAGGCATTCACGACAAAGTAATCACATGATTCAGAAATATTTCAGGGGCCACCCCATTAAGCTACCCGCAACGAAGTTGGCCGGCTCCGAGATGGACCCAAGGTTTGTCTCAATGGCTGTAAACAACGGGGAACCCGAAAATGTGACTGGGCTTGTCGATACCGCGAAAACATTCCACGATCCAAAACAGTACAGGTGCTCCATGCACAATCTTAATAAAGCATTAACATGGCATAAGTACAGCATAGTAATAAAGCCCCAAACTACTTTGTGGCCCCAAGAAATAAGTATGAATCAAGCTCTGGCTCAGGGGGGTCCATAAGGCCTCCCGGATGTGGATAGTGCGAATAGTCAAGGAACAGGAATCAAGTACTCGGGGTCCTACGGGACACAAGTGAGCATGAAAAACCAAATAGCAGATATTGCTCACCGGTGCCTCTTTCATTAGTTATCCCATTACTACTCAGGTTAAGTTGTTAGGTACCTCGTGATCCATCAGACACTCACATACCCTATACATGCTTTTCTACGACTCGCATGGCTCATACAACTCCTGTAGTAATGGCTCATGGGATGGAGGAACAAGCTTTGGTGGGGTTTAAAAGTAAAGGCTATGCAGTACTTCGGTTTCAATTTAATGCAATCGCGACTCAATGATGCAATAATAAGATAGAGGCAATAGGTACTGTATGTATGCAAGCATGTGGTAGTGCTTTCCTAGCAGCTCAGTTGAAGCGAGAGATGGATTTGGGTAGTACTCCTGTGATTCCTGGTAATTCTCCTGCTGGGCGTCTATTCGAAGAAGAACCAAACAAACAAGGGCCAACATAAATAAAGCGCACATCATATAAATTAAAATGCGACAATCAAAGAAGCATGCCATGATGAATGATGCACAATTTACATGGCATTAAAGTAGCATGGCTAAGGTGAGGTGTGGATACAAGAAATAAAGCATTTTATTATTTATTTAACCAAGTTTTATTGTCATAAACAGTTTAGGTTTTTAATAATGACATGATGCATGCTTCAAATCAGAACAAGGACTGCATAGATAGAACGGGCTCGTCGCGCTGATCGATTTAGACATATTATTTGTCAAATTTGGAGTTGTAGAATTAAAGTTATTAATTTATTAAAGAAAAGGGCATTTTATTGTAATTTTAATCATCTCGAAAATTTAAAGTGTTCAAACAATATTTTGAATGGCATATTTGAATTCCTCACATTTTTCTGATTCAAAAACATATATTATTTGTATTATTTGGATATATATTTGAAAAGTTATTTAAATCTGATTTGAATTTTGAATTTGAACATTTACTGAAAAGTTTAATTAAAACAGAAAAACAGAAAACATTTTACACTTCAGGCAAACCTAGCCCAGACGCTGACGGGTGGGCCACTGCTGACTGGGGCCACGCACGCGAGAAAAATCTTTTGCTTACACGGCGAAGCCAGCCCAGGCGCTGACATGCGGGCCCGACGGGGACGTAGGTCCCACGTGGCAGCGAGAGGGCATGGGTGAACCACGAGGCACAGCGGGGGAGTGCGGGTTGAGGCCTGGGAAGCTGGGGGGTTTTCTGCAAGTTTGCCAGGGGGCTGACAGGTGGGGGCACTGGGGCTACTAGGGACCTGGGCGTGATCGACAAAAGCGCGGGGGGTTCTTTCTGAAAAATTGCCGTGCGGGCTCTGAACTGAATCTGGCGCGGCACTCTGAACCGCGACGACGACTGACGACGGCGAGGTTTCCGGCGAGGGTGGCATCGCAACCGCGGCGAGATAGATCTTGCCGTAACAACGAAAAAGAAAGAGGGCAGTGCCAGCTACGGATCTTGTACAGGAAGGAGCGGCGGTGGCGGGCTGCACTGGTCGGGGCACGTCGGGGAACAGAGGGGGAGCGCCAGGCTGGGTCTGCGCGTTGGCGGGGCGGCTCGCGGGCGGGGGCCAAAATCGGGCGGCGAACGGCACGCAGAGGGGGGGGGGGAATGGAAGAGGGTCGAGGGGAAGCTCACCTCGATCGATTCCCACCGGAATCGAGGCAGGAGGTGGTCGGAGCAGAGGGGACGGCGGGGCTGCTACGGTGGTGCATGGCTCGCTGGTGAGGGGGCAGCACCGAGTGGTCCTGGGTCGACTGAGCAGGCTGGAGCGACTCCTCGTTCTGCGGCGGGGCCCCCGACGAGTTCTCGGACACCAGCTTGGATGGCACCGGTGGCGCAGAGCACTATCTGACGGCGGCGTGGTACGGTGGAGAAGGGGAAGGGAGAACGAGGACGGCAGCTAGGGTTCGCAGCTCAACGCGAGAGGATAAGGGCGGGGCGGACCACGTGCTTGGCGTGCCTATTGACGCGGATGACGGCGGGGGAGACGGCCACCTGCTCCTCTCCGTCAGAGCAGAGGAGAGAGGAGGGCGAGACGGCGTCAGACAGGGGAGAAGAGGAACAGAACGAGGCGACGGCGCTGAAGCGGTACGGGCTGGGGGAGGCAGGCTGGGGGAAGTGGGCCGGGAGAGGCTGCGGCGGTGGGCTGCTGCTGGGCTGCAGGTAAGTTTTTTCTGTTATTTCGTTTTTCTTTTTATTTTATTAACTATTTGATTTTTGTTTTGTTGCAGATTCAAACAAACCCAAAATACCCCTTTTTGGAAGTTTTTTTGTAAATTTGAAATAAAAGAGAGAGAGCTGGCTTTGGAGTGAGGTGGGACCTAGTGGTTGAGCAAAAGTTGATGGTGGGGAAAACACTACAAGAGAGAGGAAGAGAGGGTGTTTAAAAAAAATTAAAAGAAGACCCCATTTGAACATGCATGAAGGAGGGAAAAGGGTTTTTAGTTGGGCACATGGGGATGGTGGAGAGATGGAGATTATCTCACAAAAGGAAGGTCCACAAAAAACAAAGAGAAAACAAATGGGATAAAGGTGGTTGCATGGCCCATACAAAATGTTTAATGCCATGTTTAAATTCTTGTGAAAACAAAATAATAACATGGCATTATTCTTATGCACTCCCAAGAAGTGGTATAAGGCCAAGCAAAAGAATTAGTAGAATTAGGTCCACCCCATTCACTTGAGCTAAGAATAAATTCAAAAGAAAAGAAATACAAGCTCATGGTTTAATGGAACGGTGGAATTATAAGGTGGTGAAAAGAAAGATGATGGATTTGAATAAAAGATATGCCCCCAACTCAACTTGGGCATTTAAACAATATATCAATAACCAAATACAATATCAAGAGGCAAATACAATAAATAATGCATATGAGAGAAGAACCAAAGAAACAGGGTTTTATATGATGCTCAAATGCAAGGTGGCATGATGACGTGAGCATGATATAATTATGATGCAACAATTGTATATAGGAAGTAGCCATTATCTTACTAGACCAAGTAGCATTACAATTGTTAGACAATTGGGATGCTACAACTCTCCCCCACTAAACAGGAATCTCGCCCCGAGATTCTAGGACGAAGAAGACTCAAAGAGGGTAGGGTCCTTGGCACGGAGCTCGTCTTCACGTTCCCAAGTGGCTTCATCCACGGAATGGTGCGACCACTGCACCTTGCAGAACTTGATGGACTTGTTGCGAGTCCTTCTTTCTGCGACTTCTAGAATTTTTATGGGGTGTTCCTGATAAGATAGATCTTCTTGGAGATTGATGAGTTCATGGTCCACGGTCCTGCCGGGATCCTTGAAGCACTTCTTGAGTTGAGAGATGTGGAAAACATCATGGACTTTGAGTTGTTCAGGGAGCTCAAGAGCATAAGCAACTTCTCCTCTTCTTCCATGAATTTTGAAAGGACCGATGTATCTAGGAGCCAGCTTTCCTTTGATACCAAAGCGGTGCGTGCCTCTCATGGGAGTGACATGAAGGTAAACGAGATCACCAGGGACATACTCCATGTCCGTGTGCTTTCTGTCATAATTGCTCTTCTGGCGACTTTGAGCAATCTTCAGATTTTCAAGAATGATGTGAACTTTCTCTTCCGCTTGAGTTACAATGTCGGGGCCAAACAATATTCTTTCACCTGCGCTCGACCAACCAATCGGAGTTCTGCATTTGCGACCATAGAGAGCCTCAAATGGTGCCATCTTTAGACTTTTCTGGAAACTGTTGTTGTAAGAGAATTCAGCATAAGGAAGACATTCTTCCCACTTCATGCCGAAAGAGATAACGCAAGCACGGAGCATATCTTCCAGAATCTGATTGATCCTTTCAACTTGTCCTTGCGACTGAGGGTGGTAAGCTGTGCTAAAATTTAATTTTGTTCCCAAGGCATTTTGGAAACTTCCCCAGAACTTGGAAGTGAAGATGCTTCCACGGTCTGAACTGATCTCAAGAGGAACTCCATACAGAGAAACAATTCTCTTGATATAGAGCTCAGCCAACTGAATTGCAGAAATTGTTTCCTTGACTGGAAAGAAGTGAGCTACTTTGGAAAGCCTGTCAATGACAACAAAGATTGCAGTGTTGCCCTTCTACGACCTTGGAAAACCAGTGATGAAGTCCATCTCTACTTTCTCCCATTTCCATTCCGGAGGCTTCAATGGCTGTAGAAGACCGGAAGGTTTCTGATGGACAGCTTTAACTCTACAACAGACATCACACTCCGAGACATACTTGGCACAATATCGTTTCAAACCAGGCCACCAATATTGTGTTTTCAAGTTCATGTACATCTTAGTGCTGCCAGGGTGGATAGAAAGAACAGAATCATGCGCCTCCTTGAGAACTTGCTCTCTTAAACCCGGGTAGTTCGGAACAAACATCCGGTGTTCAAATTGGTCATCTACGTGGAAAGACTCATACTTCGGAAGCTGAATGTTGGAAATGATCTTTTTAGTGTAAGGATCACCAAGCTGAATGGAACAGACCTTTTCTTCCAAGAGAGGTGTTGCTAGAAGGTTCAGAAGATAACCTTGATCCACAATTTCAAGGTTGAGTTTGCGGAATTCCTCGCACAAGAGAGGCTGTTGTTCTTCCACCATGAGGTTGTTGACATAAGCTTTTCGGCTGAGAGCATCGGCCATGACATTGGCTTTGCCCGGGGTGTAGTTGATGGTTAAATCGAAATCATTGATTGTTTCAATCCACCTCCTCTAACGAAGGTTGAGATCAGGCTGTGTGAATATATACTTCAGACTCTTGTGATCAGAAAAGATCTCATAACGGTTGGTAATGCCTCCATACTTTCAAAGCAAAGACAACTGCTGCAAGTTCGAGGTCATGTGTAGGATAGTTGATCTCATGCATCTTCAACTGTCGAGAGGCATAAGCAACAACTTGCTTTTCTTGCATAAGGACCGCACCCAATCCTTGCAATGAAGCATCACAGAAAATCTGGAAAGGCTTTGATGTATCTGGAGGAACCAAGACTGGTGTGGAAGTGAGCTTCTCTTTGATTGTTTCAAAGCTTGCTTGACATGCAGGAGTCCAAAGATATTTTTTGCCTTTCTTGAAGAGATCGGTAAGAGGCTTCGCAATCTTCAAGAAATTTTGAATGAAGCGACGGCAGTAACTGGCCAAACCAAGGAAACTCCGGACTTCTTTGACATTTATGGGTGGAAGCCAGTCCATAATTGTCTTAACAGTTTCTGGGTTGACGGCAATGCCCTTGGCAGAGATGACGTGACCAAGGTAGGTGACTTGAGGCAGCCAAAACTCACACTTGGAGAACTTTGCATACAGGCGGTTCTCACGAAGCTTGTTTAGGACACACCGAAGGTGTTCTTCATGTTCTTCCTTCGACTTAGAATATACTAGAATGTCATCCAGATAGACCACAACGAACTTATCAAGATACTCCATGAAAACCGAGTTCATAAGCCTCGAGAAGGTGGCAGGTGCGTTGGTGAGACCGAAAGACATGACCGTGTACTCATACAGGCCATAGCGGGTGGTGAAAGCTGTTTTAGGAACATCTTTCTCGCGAATCTTGATTTGATGATAGCCACTTCTCAAATCAAGCTTAGAGAATACCACAGCTCGAGCTAGCTGATCGAAGAGATCTTTAATCCGCGGAAGGGGATATTTAATCGATGGTTTTAGCATTGAGTGCCCGATAGTCAACACAAAGTCTATCAGTCTTGTCTCGCTTCTTCACAAAGATGGTTGGGCAACCCCAAGAAGAAGTACTGTGCTGAATGAAACCCAACTTCTCTTGTTCATCCAGCTGGCGTTTGAGTTCAGCCAACTCAGCAGGACCCATTTTATAAGGCCGCTTGGAAATAGGAGCGGTACTAGGTTCAAGTTCAATGACAAACTCAACCTCACGATCCGGAGGCATACCTGGCAACTCTTCAGGAAAGACATCTAGAAACTCACGGACTACAGGAACACTCTGAATACCTTCCATAGCATCATCCTTCAGAGCCGTCAAAGAATAAAGCTGAATTGCAGGAGTCAGACTTGGAGAATAGACTATATGGCCTTCAGGAATTTTCAGAGAAACCGAACGTTCAGCAAAATCAATCACAGCTGCATTTGCTGTTAACCAATCCATGCCCAAGATAACATCAATATCAGAATTGCCCAGAATAATTAAGGAAGCCGGAAAGGAAGAGCCACCAATCTCAATTTGATTGCCATGGCTGATCTTGGTAGATAACAATCTTTCCCCGGGAGAAAGAACCATTAACTTTTTATCCAGCTGGTCTATAACAAGCTCATGCTCATTTGCAAATTTGTGAGAAACGAAAGAATGTGAAGCACCAGAATCAAACAAAACTCGTGCAGGTACTGAGTTAATAGGAAGCATACCCATGACAACTCCAGGTGCATGCTCAGCTTGAGCGACGTTGACACAATTGGCACGAGCAACCGTAGACCCAGGCTTGGTGTTGATGTTGAGAGCCCGAGGTGGAGTTGCATGAATCATAGGAGCACTTGCCGCAGGTCTTGGAGGTGGTGGTGGAAGAGCTTTGTTGTTCATTGGACAATTCCAGTGCTGATGCCCAGTGTTTCCACAAGTATAGCAAGCACCAGGTGGACGTGGAGCAACATAGCCAGGGACTCCGCCAGGCGCTCCAGGGTAGTTATGGTTGTAGCCCCTGGGAGCCGCGGTGAGGGAGTTTGGTGGCCTTGGTGCGTATCTTGAAGGTCTTGGTGGAGCAGGGAGCGACAGTGGGGTGTTAGGAACCCAGACACGATGCTTAGAAGGAGCTGACATAGCAGAAGAGCTTGCTGTATCACGGCTGTGTTTCTTTGACTCCTCAAACACTTGCCTACTTGCTTCTTCCTGCAGAGCTGTGTGTTGAAGTTCCAGAAAAGACGCCGGCCTTGCATGAGCGATAGCATATTTGATGGAAGCATTGAGGCCTTGCCGAAACCTCTTTTGCCTTTTCTTGTCATCAGAGATCTCATCGCCACCATAACGAGAAAGGTTCATGAAGTTTCTGATGTAGGTGTTGACATTGTCAGTGCCCTGCTTGAGGTTGAGAAACACTTCCTTCATCCTTTCCATGACAATTTCTGACAGATATTGCTCTTTGAAAGCAGCAGTGAACCGCTCCCAAGTAGGCTGAAAACCAGAGAGATCTGCCTTGAGGTAATTTTCCCACCACAGAGCTGCATCTCCCTTCAGAAGGTGAGTAGCACATTTGACCCATTCTTGCTCGGGAACATCCGCAGTCATCAGCAACCTTGACACTTCACGAAGCCAATCATCCGCATCAAGTGGCTGATCAGACACCTCAAATTGGCGTGGGTTGAACTTGAGAAAACTCTTGATGTCCCCTCGCTTGGGAGGTGGAGGTAGTGGAAAAAACTCATTCCTCCTCACGCTTTCCTCGAAGCGCTGTTGGTTCTGCTGCATAGCGCCCAAAGCATTTGCAATACTTGCCAAAGCAGCCCCAAGTTCAGGTGGTATGTCCTCCTCAAAACGGCGTGGTGGTGCCATCCTGTGATTGATATAAAACACAAGTCAGTACTATAATGGAGAATGATAATAATCCAAAATAGTACCAAAATGGAATTAACCAAGATTAAAGGATGCAATTCACTGAGATGATATTAAAATATCAAAAAAGTTCAAGGCAACTAGAATATATTAAGCATAACGCACACGACTGAACAAGGAGTGTGGTACACCACTTACAAAGAAAAAAATTCCACAAATTTTGGCATTAAAATACCGCTATATGCGCAAAACCACTTCACGAATCAAGATTAGTAACTCTACTAGTTCAACATACAAGAGCAAATGATAACAGTAGTGGTATGGTCACGACTCCATCCCGCACTCAAATCATTACTCCGCACATGAATCAGTAAAACACATATCCCAACACCTTCTTCTTAAGATTAACCTAAAGATTGGTAACTACGAAAAAGAACACCCCAACAAGATAACGTCGGATAACAAAGAGTAAGATAGATCCCAGCAGTATACAACGAATCAGAATAGATCACGTCGGTTTACACAGGCCTGTCGGTATGGAATGTACCAACAGTTGATAACCAAAAGGCATATAGCGATAACATTTGGATGCAACAGGTAGACAAGGAATTCACACCCACCCACACACACACAACCTAGGGTACTACGGAACCCAGAACACGTGAATCCTCATTTGAATTTTAGAAGAGGATTGAAAACGTTACACTTCCTTACCAGAAAAGGGTGGGTGGGTGGGTAAGAAGAAAAATGGGAGCAGTCCTACTCTCACGTTTTGTTTTTCCCTAGTATACATAACTACCAAAATATTTGCTAAACTGACAACGACCATTTTGGCTGAGACCCTGAAGGGCAGGATGGCTCTGATACCAATTGTAACTACCTCGGTGAATTACGCTCTTAGTTACATGCCTGGATGAACGAGAGTGGTTAAAATAGTACGGTGGGGCCCAGAGCCACTCACGGTAGACCTTTCGGCCATCCTAACCACCTTCAGATCATCGGGACAAGAACGAGCGGCTTAATCGACAGGCGAAGGGATCAACTACATACACAAATTAGTATGTATGCAAGCCACATACAACAGTCCTCAGAGCCATTCCATCTAAAAATAAATAGAAATATTGCAACGCCATACCGCAAGATTCAAATATCCTAGATAGAGATAATAATTTAGGATAGCTCCTCATACAACAAACATCAGAGTATCAGGCGGAAGCGGAAAACAAGATCCGAGTACGGATAAGAAGCAAATCGGCATAAGATGCCACATAAATAAACACATCCCGCCCACAGATCCCACGGATCCCCGTTCCCGGAATCTCTACACCGAATGATCGTTGCCAACATCCTCTGTCTCTTCCACCCAGTA
The DNA here is from genome assembly GCA_910589775.1 of Avena eriantha. Classification (NCBI taxonomy): domain Eukaryota; kingdom Viridiplantae; phylum Streptophyta; class Magnoliopsida; order Poales; family Poaceae; genus Avena; species Avena eriantha. Next base: position 248,595,775 of record OU342741.1, on the reverse strand, counting down.
TCCATCTTGCGGGTACACCTGTTCATCTGAATCAAACAATTTATCGTGTGAGACCCTAGGGGTACTCAGCAAGTCTTTATGCCGCTAAAGGGGACACAACCTGAGGTGACGCAATTGCAGCAAAAGATAATACCTAACAATTCTACAGATACTCGCTTACCATCCGCCTACCCAATGATAAACGAATGTCCGTTAATTAAGGACAGCAGTTATAACAGTATAATTAACAGATCCATCCTCCTCCTCGCTTACCAACGAGGAAGCGGACGAACAACCCCCATCATCCGTTGGCAGTTTTATTAACCATTCCATGAGTATTGCACTATTTACTAGTCAAGTACTTAGTCAAATTAAAAGCTGTACTTTAGTTATACTTGTCTATGATCGAGAAACTGTGCTCCAAGTCGTCCATAACCGCGGACACGGCTTTCAGAAAGATTTACCCTGCAGGGGTGCACGAATAGCAACACACACTCGATCAACCTAGGAAAAACCAAATCAAAACTCAACGAGGCATTCACGACAAAGCAATCACAGGATTCAGAAATATTTCAGGGGCCACCCCATTAAGCTACCCGCAACGAAGTTGGCCGGCTCCGAGATGGACCCAAGGTTTGTGTCAATGGCTGTAAACGACAGGGAACCCGAAAATGTGACTGGGCTTGTCGATACCGCGAAAACATTCCACGATCCAAAACAGTACAGGTGCTCCACGCACAATCTTAATAAAGCAGTAACATGGCATAAGTACAGGATAGTAATAAAGCCCCAAACTACTTTGTGGCCCCAAGAAATAAGTATGAATCAAGCTCTGGCTCAGGGGGGTCCATAAGGCCTCCCGGATGTGGATAGTGCGAATAGTCAAGGAACAGGAATCAAGTACTCGGGGTCCTACGGGACACAAGTGAGCGTGAAAAACCAAATAGCAGATATTTCTCACCGGTGCCTCTTTCATTAGTTATCCCATTACTACTCAGGTTAAGTTGTTAGGTACCTCGTGATCCATCAGACACTCACATACCCTATACATGCTTTTCTACGACTCGCATGGCTCATACAACTCCTGTAGTAATGGCTCATGGGATGTAGGAACAAGCTTTGGTGGGGTTTAAAAGTAAAGGCTATGTAGTACTTGGGTTTCAATTTAATGCAATCGCGACTCAATGATGCAAGAATAAGATAGAGGCAATATGTACTGTATGTATGCAAGCATGTGGTAGTGCTTGCCTGGGAGCTCAGTTGAAGCGAGAGATAGATCTGGGTAGTACTCCTGTGATTCTCGGTAATTCTCCTGCTGGGCGTCTATTCGAAGAAGAACCAAACAAACAAGGGCCAACATAAATAAAGCGCACATCATATGAATTAAAATGCGACAAGCAAAGAAGCATGCCATGATGAATGATGCACAATTTACATGGCATTAAAGTAGCATGGCAAAGGTGAGGTGTGGATACAAGAAATAAAGCATTTTATTATTTATTTAAGCAAGTTTTGTTGTCATAAACAGTTCAGGTTTTTAATAATGACATGATGCATGCTTCAAATCAGAACAAGGACTGCATAGATAGAACGGGCTCGTCGCGCTGATCGATTTAGACAAATTATTTGTCAAATTTGGAGTTGTAGAATTAAAGTTATTAATTTATTAAGGAAAAGGACATTTTATTGTAATTTTAATCATCTCGAAAATTTAAAGTGTTCAAACAATATTTTGAATGGCATATTTGAATTCCTCACATTTTTCTGATTCAAAAACATATATTATTTGTATTATTTGGATATATATTTGAAAAGTTATTTAAATCTGATTTGAATTTTGAATTTGAACATTTACTGAAAAGTTTAATTAAAACAGAAAAACAGAAAACATTTTACACTTCAGGCAAACCTAGCCCAGACGCTGACGGGTGGGCCTCTCCTGACTAGGGCCACGCGCGCGAGAAAAATATTTTGCTACCGCGGCGAAGCCAGCCCAGGCGCTGACATGCGGGCCCGCGGGGACGTAGTTCCCACGTGGCAGCGAGAGGGCATGGGTGAACCACGAGGCACAGCGGGGGAGTGCGGGTTGAGGCCTGGGAAGCTGGGGGGTTTTCTGCAAGTTTGCCAGGCGGCTGACAGGTGGGGGCACTGGGGCTGCTAGGGACCTGGGCGTGATCGACAAAAGCGCAGGGGGGTTCTTTCTGAAAAATCGCCGCGCGGGCTCTGAATTGAATCTGGTGCGGCACTCTGAACCGCGACGATGACTGACGACGGCGAGGTTTCCGGCGAGGGTGGCGTCGCCACCGCGGCGAGATAGATCTTGCCGTAACAACGAAAAAGAAAGAGGGAAGTGCCAGCTACGGATCTTGTACAGGAAGGAGCGGCGGCGGTGGGCTGCACTGGTCGGGGCACGTCGGGGAACAGAGGGGGAGCGCCAGGCTGGGTCTGCGCGTCGGCGGGGCGGCTCGCCGGAGGGGGCCAAAATCGGGCGGCGAACGACACGCAGAGGGGGGGGAACGGAAGAGGGTCGAGGGGAAGCTCACCTCGATCGATTCCCACCGGAATCGAGGCAGGAGGTGGTCGGAGCGGAGGGGACGGCGGGGCTGCTGCGGTGGTTCACGGCTCGCTGGCGAGGGGGCAGCGCCGAGTGGTCCTGGTTCGACTGAGCAGGCTGGAGCGACTCCTCGTTCTGCGGTGGGGCCCCCGACGAGTTCTCGGACACCAGCTTGGACGGCACCGGCGGCGCGGAGCACTATTTGACGACGGCGTGGTACGGTGGAGAAGGGGAAGGGAGAACGAGGACGGCAGCTAGGGTTCACAACTCAGCGTGAGAGGATAAGGGCGGGCAGACCACGTGCTCGGCGTGCCTGCTGATGCGGATGACGGCGGGGGAGACAGCCACCTGCTCCTCTCCGTCAGAGCAGAGGAGAGAGGAGGGCGAGATGGCGTCAGACAGGGGAGAAGAGGAACAAAACGAGGCGACGGCGCTGAAGCGGTACGGGCTAGGGGAGGCAGGCTGGGGGAAGTGGGCCGGGAGAGGCTGCGGCGGTGGGCTGCTGCTGGGCTGCAGGTAAGGTTTTTCTGTTATTTCATTTTTCTTTTTATTTTATTAACTGATTTGATTTTTGTTTTGTTGCAGATTCAAACAAACGCAAAATACCCCTTTTTGGAAGTTTTTTTGTAAATTTGAAATAAAAGAGAGAGAGCTGGCTTTGGAGTGAGGTGGGACCTAGTGGTTGAGCAAAAATTGATGGTGGGGAAAACACTACAAGAGAGAGGAAGAGAGGGTGTTTAAAATAAATTAAAAGAAGACCCCATTTGAACATGCATGAAGGAGGGAAAAGGGTTTTTGGTTGGGCACATGGGGATGGTGGAGAGATGGAGATTATCTCACAAAAGGAAGACCCACTAAAAACAAAGAGAAAACAAATGGGATAAAGGTGGTTGCATGGCCCTTGCAAAATGTTTAATGCCATGTTTAAATTCTTGTGAAAACAGAATAATAACATGGCATTATTCTTATGCACTCCCAAGAAGTGGTATAAGGCCAAGCAAAAGAATTAATAGAATTAGGTCCACCCCATTCACTTGAGCTAAGAATAAATTCAAAAGAAAAGAAATACAAGCTCATGGTTTAATGGAACGGTGGAATTATAAGGTGGTGAAAAGAAAGATGATGGATTTAAATAAAAGATATGCCCCCAACTCAACTTGGGCATTTAAACAATATATCAATAACCAAATACAATATCAAGAGGCAAATACAATTAATAATGCATATGAGAGAAGAACCAAAGAAACAGGGTTTTATATGATGCTCAAATGCAAGGTGGCATGATGACATCAGCATGATATAATTATGATGCAACAATTGTATATAGGAAGTAGCCATTATCTTACTAGACCAAGTAGCATTACAATTGTTAGACAATTGGGATGCTACACGCTGGTCTAATCCATGCTGACATGATGGAAACCTGCAGCGTAACCATAATGAGCTGTCTATGAAGCATCTTCTTTAAAAAAAGAGTCCTATATTGAGAAAAAAGAGAAAAATAAAAAAAAGAGATATTATGAAAAGAAGAAACAGAGAAAAAAGCGCCATATTCCCATGGTAAATAAGAAGATTTCTGAGATGCTCGTTGTCTGCTTGCCTTGTCATTTTGATATGGAGATTCTTCCGTATCATCGGGCAAGGGTACCCCGTTGGCGGTTCTCTATGATACACATTTACTTACGATCACAAGAACTTACTGGTGACTAAACTTGAGTAGCATGAGGAGCGGCCCTCGTATACAAGGGACATGAGATTTCTAACTTATACTTCGTCAAGCATGTACACCATAGTTTGTTCACTTAAACCTTAATCACTTCAAGATGCTTATGATCGGGGCAATGAGAGCTGAAAGCTATAAGTACCATAATTTTTGGAAGCTCTTTATGAGACTTGAATCCCTACTTCCTTTTATAAGGGCCTTTCTTCCACCATTATATTGAGTCTCCATCCTCTACCTTTATGCACCTACTTTGAGAGCATAGTGGCCATTCTTAGTTCTATGTGCATTGTCCCAAGACTAGTTGATTGATCCATAACTTGATATTGCTTGTTTTAAACTATTTGTATCTAGTCACTCTTATGAACTTTGAAGGTGTCCTATGTAATTATATTTGCTACTCTATGAAGGACAAGCTGAATGCTATTATGCTATGTTTTCTTTATGTGAAACAAACAAACGTCTTGCAAAGCATTGTTATTCATGAATCTTTTGTTTGTGCCTTTTCATGTTGCATCATAGTTTCTTTGTCTTATTGCTAGAACTTTGTTTTTCGTGGTATGATTGAAGTACTATGATCCCAGCTTTGAATGTTTTACAAATACTTTGATCAAGTTTATGATGGTGCATGTCACCTCAAAAATTCTTTCTTTCTTTTTATCACTTACCTGCTCGAGGACGGGCAGGAGTTAAGCTTGGGGATGTTGATACATTGCAAACGTATCCATAATTTTTGATGTTCCATGCTTGGTTTTATCCACTTTCTTCTGTTTTGTCCACACTTTGGAGTACTTTTCATATGATTTCTTGGACTAACCTATTAACAAGAGCCACAGTGCCAGCTGCCTGTTTTCTGCTGATTTTGGTTCCAGGAAAGTCAGAAAATGAATATTCTCGGAATTGGACGGGACAAAATCCAAAAATCATATTTCACCAGAAGACTCCCAAAGCCAGAATATGAGAAGGAGTGGGGCTGGGGCCCAGCCACACCACCTGGCCGCGCGGGCTAGGCTTGGCCGCGCCAAGGGGTGGTCTGGCCGCCCCAGACACCCCCTCGGTCTCCCTCTGCAATTAACCTATGTTCTGATTGCTATGTGAATTGTCTTGTCCATGCAACGCCCGTCCATCCATCCCTATGCCTACCGCACTAGAATCCTACTGTTTACTGCTATTGTTACCGCTGTCTTTACTTTACTACTGATGTTACTTTACTATTCCTACTACAAAACTTTTGCTTCTGATAAACTACCGTGAGCAAGATTGTTTCCAGGTGCAGCTGAATTGACAACTCAGTTGTTAAGGCTTATAAATATTCTTTGGCTCCCCTTGTGTCGAATCAATAAATTGGGTTTCACTTCCCTCGAAAATACTGCGATACACCCCCTATACTTGTGGGTCATCACCTCTCACCATCTATCCTCCATCGATCTCTTCTCTACAGCCGCGGGTGCACCCCTCATCCACAGCGTGGCGCTGCGCACGTGTGCCTTGATACGGCACACTGATCTACTTACAGCAACCGCCCCCTCGAAATTCAAGCGATGTAGTACTAGATTAATAATCATCTACACCAATACAAAATGTTTCAAAAGTCATAATAATAATTACAAAAAGGTCCTTAAACCACCTTGCGACGACTATAAACCCTAGTGTGCTAATTGGAGTGTCTCGCTCCTTTAGGAGCTACGATACCCTGGTTCCAAAAAAATAAAGAACACCACCGCCCCAATTTTCAGACTAAGTGTACCATGCTTTCTTACAATTTCCAAGTTTTAGGATTTTTCAAGCGGGCATAGAAATGTTTTTCATTTTATTTATGTTTAATCTTCTTGCTTACTACCAGCTTACATACAAGTTGTTCGACCTGTTCCTCGATCTCCTCTCTCCCATTTGACTAAAACAATAACAACCCCTGCCCTGTGAGTTGATGGCTATGAAATATAGACATCTACATCCACATTTAGACTGGAAATTATTCAAAATTTTGGTGAACTATCTCTCTAAACCCTGCCACTAATGCCTAATGATCAAAGGGGCATGCAATCCTTTCTTTCTATTTTTCCCTACACAGATATTGACGTTTGATGATGGGAATCACAACATTAAAGTCAAAGATATGATATTTCCAACAACCTAAAGCAACCAGGGGTTGTGAAGTGGAGACAGACGCTTTAATGACCAACTATACGGTGGGAATAAAATTTCAGTCGTATAGTTCCAGTCATATAGTTGCCATCGACACCGCTTGGTTAAACAGAACAACTTTTATGAAGAGACCCCTATATAAAGAGGCTTCGAGCGACGAGAAAGAGGCTCGCCCCACATCTCGCCAGATCACCAGCCACCCCATCCACAACATCGAAGAGCTTCCAGAGGAATAGACATAGATCTAATCTCCAAACCCTTCTCCACCACCATAGCCATATTCCACCACTTGTAATTGTAGATCTCATCATCGATTGGCGACATTGAAATATTATTTGCTATCAATCTCATGATTTCCATTACAATGTTTATGATTGTTGATTTCATCTCTATGCGTGAGTAGTTCTCTTTGGGCCAAGGGCTTAGGCCTAGCCATGTAGCTTTTGTGCATGTTATCTATCATAGATGGGATCATGTATTAGTTTGTATGACATGATGATTATTGTATCCTCTCTTGCCTCAATCCAAGGACTTGTCAGGTACCCAAGACCCAGAGGATTGAGCTAGACATAGGGAGTATGAGTAATGACTAATCTGCAGGTTGGGAACCCCAGTGAAAAAAGGGTAGTATGGCTGTATGTGAGGGATTTACTTGGGATCAATGGTGACAGCACTATGCATATCATTAGTTCTCTTTCTTATATGGATGAGACCACTAGGTTATTGCTATAAGCGGTTGCGGAGGCAATAGCAATTATGGTTGCACTGCCCACATATAATTACCTTGCACTAACAATTACATGCATACTTTATTATTATCTTTTATTTCGATGAGATGTTTTGCACAGCTATAGGTGAAACCGAAATCCCTAGGCCCTCTCTCTCCATCATCGACAACAACAAAAGACAGCAAACTCTTGGTCCGGTAAAACATAAAAAGAATTCTAAAACTCCCGAAGGTCCGTTAAAGTAACTTCACTATGATTTCTGCTTCTCGAGGATTCGATAAACCTAGGTCTACTAGGGAAAAGAGCTATACTACACCCGTAATCCAGATCAAAGGTATCAACCCTTTTTCTAGCACCGTTGTCGGGGAAGTAATAGCTACCCTGGTGAGGTTAGTAGGAACCTTGCTAGTTTTAATTCTTGTTTTTAATTTTATTAGTTTGCTTTCAGTATTTATTTGAAAAACCAAAAAAATTAGTTAGTCTTTAAATTCTTATTTTTACTATCATAAGTCTTTGATTAAGAAAACCCAAAAACATAAGAAATATGGCTGAAAAAAAGCTTGGGGAGTTTGCAACTCCCAACAATGATTATTTGCATACTCCTATTACCCGCCAACAATTACTGCTGATGATTATGAAATTAAGCCCTACTATTTATGTTTGGTTCAACAGAATCAATTTGGAGGCTCTATTGTTGAGGACGTAGGTATGCACTTGAATACTTTCACTGAAATATGTGCATAAAAGATGTTGACCCTGATGCGGTTAAATTGTGCTTATTTCCTTTCTCTCTTAGAGGAAGAGCAAAAGAATGGTTGCTATCTTTGCCTAGAAATACTATTGCATCATGGGTGGAGTGTACTTCTTTATTTATGACTAAATTTTACCACCTGCAAAGACTATGCAACTAAGATCTAATATTACTAGTTTTAGACAGGAGGAGTGTGAGCCACTAGCGCTTGCATGGGAGAGGATGTAAGGAATCATGAGAAATTGTCCTAGTCATGGGATGGAAGATTGGTTAATTCTCCATTTATTTTATAATGCTCTTAACCATGTGTCTAAGTCTATGCTTGATACTGCAGCCGGTGGAACATTTATGGGCAAACATATTACCGAAGAAAAGCAACTGCTGGACAATATGCAAGACAATCATGCCTGGTGGCATGTGGATAGATCAAACACGAAGAAGGTGAACTCTGTCTCACCACAAGAAAATGAAGAACTCAATGCTAAGATGGATGAGCTCATATTAGCCGTAAAAGGTAAGGAAAACCAGGTAAGAGCTATCCCGGAATCAAATATTGAAGAAATAGACTTCATGGCTCATAATGATTATAACCCTGCTTGGAAGAAGAATTATAATCCTAATTTTTAGAAACACTATTCTAGTCCTGCAGGTAACTCTAATAATAATATGGAAACAAGTAATGGCAGTCTCCAAGAAACACTTAAGTCTTTTGTAGACTCACAAAATGAGCAAAACAATAACATTGTTAAAATAATGGAGAACCATGATGCTATGCTTGGTAAATTATCTAACCAAGTTGTAAGTTTGAGGAATGATTTGCAAGCCCTCCAAGAGAGAACAAGGATTGTTAAGGCACAGCTAGGTAAGATAACCGAGAGTCAAACTCTCATTCTAGCTAAATTTGCGGGTAAAGCTGAGCCCAATCCTATTGAAGACCTCAAGATGATGAGAATCCAAAGGGAGGAGCCTAAAGAAATTGATTATAGTAATGCCCCTTCACCAAGTTACACTGTTGAAGATCTTGTAAAAACGATCAATATCAAGATTCCAGTAAGTGAAGGAAATGAGGAAGCTATGTATCAACACTTTGTTAATTAGGTAGCAATAAAGGTATGTGAGCTTGAGGAAAAAGATAAAAAAATTTCTAAAAAAATTACCTGTGAAGCTTGATGATATATTTGAGCCTACTATTAAGATTAAAATTGGTACCAATGAGATACCTGCACTTCGTGATCTGGGTGCAAGCATCTCAACTATTCCGAAAAGTCTTCATAATAAATTAAATCTTGGCTCTTTCGAAATCACTGAGTTAAAATTTCATCTAGCGGATTCTAGCTACAAACAAACTGTAGGGATTAAAGAAAATACTTTAGTATACATTAAAGGCTATCCTGCTCTTATCGATTTTGTTATTATTGACATGCCTGAAGATGCTACTACTCCTATTATATTAGGTCGTCCATTTTTAAGAAGTATTAATGCTTTGTATTAATCTACATGAAGGGAACATGACGCTTCAATTGCCTTCGCGGGATCCTTTTGTTATTCATGTTCCCAGGAAGAAGAAAGCCAAGCATGATGAAAAGGAGGCCGTCACTTTGAAGGCCAACTATTTTGGAGTGGGTGTTCCACTCATATGGTCCAAGTGAGCAACATCAAGGTCAAGCTATTGACCATAAAAGAGCGTTGCATAGGAGGCAACCCATGTGAAATAAAGGTTTGAGTAAAGTTTTTAAGTTTAGTTTAAGTTTTATGTTTAATAAAGAGTGCTAAAAATCTCTAGTTGAGGAGAAGAAGTTCGGTAGTACTAAAAATCCTGCTTTATACATGCCGATGTTGGCCGACAATTTTTACTGTCATTTTTTCTGTCAAAAAAAAAGTGTTTCACTAAGTTTCAGGATAAGAAATAATTCTCGAAGAAATGGAAATTTTGTTGATGACTACACAAGGTTTAACGACCAACTATATGGCAGGAATAAAAATTATATCCGTATAGTTTGGCCGTTAGATATCTTTACCATCGACAATTTTTCTTTTCCAGGTACTGAAGGTTTAACGACCAACTATACGGCAGGAATAAAAATTCCGGCCATATAGTTCTGGTCGTATAGATATCGATTCCTTTTTAAATTTTATTTTCTAGGTACAGAAGGTTTGATGACCAACTGTACGACGAGAACAAATTATTGCGGCCATATAGTTGCGTCGCCAGGTGGAAACCCTAATTTTTTGATAGCAGACCAACTATACAGTGGTAACAAATTGTTCTGACCATATAGTTGTGTCTGACCATAGAATCACCACGGGAAGGTACCCCCATGTGGCGCCCCGCAAAACCACTACTAGAAAATCGCGTTGTTTTGTGCATTGCATCGTCATGACCGCATGCTCATGACATCATGCCACATTGCATTTGAGCATCGTCATCATCATGCATTGTTTTGTCTAAGACTAATTTTGTTTTCTAAATACCCCGTCTTTAATTCAAATCAAAAACACCGGGCTTGTCCGGAATATTTCGTTTTGTCTACCAACGGATTTCAAAAGCCCCGTTTTACATAATAAAATTATTTTTTTATTTTTGGGAGGCAGTCCACTAGGCCCGAAAGCCCGGCCGGCCACCTCCAAACCCTAAACTAAAACCTAGTCTATTTCTAAATCTACCCAAACCTAATTTACCCAGCCCCCTCCACCTCACCCCACCCTATTGCAGCGCGCCACATCACCCTGGCCCAATCCCCCATCCACTCACCCACTGCCACCTCACCCCAACCCCCTCCACTCCCTTCACACAGCCCCCCACCTGCCCAGGCGCACCCCGCCACCTGAGCCCCACCCCACCAGCCGCGTGTCCCACCCTGAAACCCATGCAACCCCCTAATCCCGTTCGGCCGGCCCCACCTGCCGCTAACCGTGTCCCCTCCACGCGCCGACAGCCGCCTCGGTTTCCCCGCCCCAGGCGTTCCCCTTCTTCCCCTCTCCCCTTTCCCCGCCGCCTCCACCTTCCTCTCTGGCACCGCCGGCCGCCGCCGGGCCTCCCCGCACCCCGCGTCGCCCGTCCCCGCCGAGGTCCCCGCCGCCTGGTTCTCCTCCGGCTGCCGCCCCGTCGTGCCATCCTCCTCAACCCGGCCGCCCCTGTGTCTGCACCGGCCGCCGCCCTCCGCGCCGCCGCGGGCCCCACCTCGCCGCCAGGCCCGCCTCGAGCTCCGGCCGCCGCCTCCCTCGCGAGTGCAGCGTCTGCCGCTGCTGCTCTCCCTTTCCTCTCCTCTCTCTGTCTCGCCGTCGTCGACCCCCTCCCCGCCGCGCATCTCCGGCCGCGTCCGCGCCCGTCGCTGCCTCCTCTCCTCGGTTCCTCATCGCCACCTGCGCCTCCTCCCCGAGCCCTCCTGGCCGCCTCGCCTTGGGTCGCCGCCGCCCCTCTGCCCTGGCCGCCTCCGCGCCCGACGCCTTTCCCCGCCTCTAGCCACGGTGACCGCCGCCTCTCCCCCACGACCTCGGCCACCGCCAGTTTGGGGCCCGCCAGCCCCACCTCCGTAACGTCCACCACGGACGCCGTCCGCCCCCTCCATCTCGTCCTCGTCTATCGAGCGGTCGCCGCCAAGCACGTCTACAGCGTCGCCCTCTATGGTTCGGCAGGTCGTGTGCGTCATCTGCTCCTGGACGTGTGACTGCCTATTTGCGTTACTACTCCTGTTGTGCTCTGACCCACTTCCAGCGGTGTTGTTGATAGCGATGCTACTCTACTTCCTGAACTGCTAGATGGTGATGTTGCCTGAGACCTCTGTGGTGGACAAGACCTACATGTCGGAATAGTACCTGACTTGGGTGCTGACGAGAACCACCGTGATGCCACTCGGAGACCGTCGACACCATTCCAAGTTCATCATCGACATCCGGAGGCAGATCCTCGAAGACCCTAGAGACCGAACCGGAACCTGACGCCACGCCGAGGTCTACCTCATGGATCTGAAGCCCAATCCCGGAGTCCGACCCCGAAGACCGATCCCGCCGGAACCGAATCCCACCGACCCCTGGTGAACACCAAGTTCGCCGAACCCTAATGTGATCCCCTAACCAAGACCTCTATTTTATAAATGCCATCTATATGAATTGTTGCATATCAATTGTACATGCCTGCATACATATTTTGTGGGTCCGGGTTGTATAGTCGGTTCACCTCATAATTAAATATGGAGTCCATCTGCGGGATATCTTTGTCTTATTCCGGACTCCATTAAATTGGTGTAGCGAACCGATGACCTATTTCGCCTTGTTAACACAACATTTAAATTGCGGGGGTTCTAAACAACTTGAATCATATAATCATTTGTCGGGACCACGGTTCCGCTTAATACCGCTTAATTGCACCGCATCTGCATCATCTCATGATCATGCCGGATCTTCTGCCGTAATATTAAATAGTGCATCCGGTGTTTCTTCTAGTGTTTGCTTCTTCACGGAGTAGTCCGATGAGATGTTGTGAGATTCAACAAGTTCTCCGGATATGATCTGTCGGCAGTGTTTTCCTAGGCGAGCATCTCTCCCCTTCTACCTATTTTGCATTTATAGTCTTTATTTCCTCCTGTTGATCTATTGCTATCCGTGTCGCGATGCTTTAGTTTCCGTGCACCAGTTATATCCCGTGCAGCCTCTATATTGCCATGGACACCTCCTAATACCTGTTGTTTGGTAGATAGCTGGCCTTGTGAGTCGTAGTTGCTTGCTCAGGTGCAATCTCTTGTTGTCGAATACCACAGTTGTTGGAATGGTGGAGATGTTTATTGGTGGAGTTGTTTATGGTGGAGATGATCATGACTTTAAATACAACTAATAAAATGCTAGATATAACTAATGCAGAGGCATCGGTGGGCAATAGATGTTATTTGGTTCTTCCACGCTCACTTGTGTTTCGTAGGATCCCGAGTACTTGATACCTGTTCCTTGATTTTTCGCACTATCCACATCCGGGAGGCCTTATGGACCCCCCCCTGAGCCAGAGCTTGATTCATTTCTATTTCTTGGGGCCACAAACTAGTTTGGGGTTTTATTACTATCCTGTACTTATGCCATGTTACTGCTTTATTTAAGATTGTGCGTGGAGCACCTGTACTATTTTGGATCGCGCCACGTTTTCGCGGTATCGACAAGCCCAGTCACACTTTCGGGTTCCCAGTCGTTTACAGCCGTCGTCGCAAACCCTGGATCCGTTCCGGAGCCGGCCAACTTCATTGCGGGTAGCTTAGTGGGGTGGCCCCCTGAAATATTTATGAATCCTGTGATCGCTTTGTCGTGCATGCCTCGTTGGGTTTTGAGTTGGTTTTTCTGAGGTTGATCGAGTGTGTGTTGCTATTTGTGCACTCCTGCAGGGTAAAACTTTCTGAAAGCCGTGTCTGCGGTTATGGATGACTTGGAGCACAGTATCTTGATCATAGACAAGCATAACTAAAGTAGTGCTATAAATTTGACTTAATATGTGACTAGTAATCAGCTCAAGTATAACAAAATGGATATTAAAAATGCCAACAACTGGTGGATCTGTGGTGATCTGTGTCATGCTATACCTGCCTAGTAAGTATTGCAACTCAAATGGAATGTGATAAAAGTGTTAACAACTGCTGGGTTTTGGGATTCCTCTGGACAATTATATCTGACTAGTAAATGTTTCTACTACAACTGAATGTTAATTAAAACTGCCCACTACTTATGCTATCAGGACGGCCCACGCTATCTATATTTGACTAGTAAGTGCTTCAATTATAATGGAATGAATAAAACTGCCAACTGTGTGAGTTCCTTGGTCCGACTTCCTCGTTTGGTCTCGAGGGGGAAATACCAGGATGGGTTTGTTTGGTGTTAGCTTCAGGTTGGATCCGAATAGGTCTTTCTTACCCCTCTCTAATAGCCGCCAGTGATACCGAGTCTCTATAGAGTGTTTAGTGCCGCTGCGCTACCACTTCAACCCACCATACCTATGTAGGCGAGAGCCGCCGAATTCTAGCCTCGCCGTGTACTGGCCTCAGTACTGACGCTCCTCTTTTTCCTTCGCCCTTTGTCGGCACCCCTTTGTTTTAGTAGGTTTGAGATCGATGTCGTTAGCAGGGTTACCCTTCCGGCTTGGCCTGGGCAGGGTTATGGACGCCATTGGTTATTCTTCAGGGCTCTTAGCCCCATTTGCATCTTGTCCATAGTCGGACGCCCTATCGATTTCAAGGTGATTTGGATCTTTGTATTGTATATCTGTATTCTTGACTCGAGGAGTCGTCTTGTATAAATATCTGTTCCGTGGGTCCCATCGAGGACTGTTGTGTAATGGCATTACTTCGTTTTCCACCCGCACGAAAGTGCCTGGTGGGCATCCTTGAATCGTTTCTATGCGGGTTTGGCGGAAAGGGCTAAAACTTGCATAGGGCCAATTTGAGGGTGTTACACCCCAACACCAAAACTTTAATCCTTTTTCTCTCTTCTACCTCCAAACTCTCTCAAAACCTCAAGAGATCTTCATCTCTACTTAATTTCGTTCGATTTCCTCACACACAAGTGATCTACTATATGTTTCTCCTCCAATCCTCCAATTACTTTTTGCAAACTCATCTTTGATCTGTTGTAATTATCAATCTAGGGTGATACCTACTATGAACTAATTACTATGATTCTCTTGCCTAGATTATTATTTTGAGGGGACTTTTTAGTGTGCTATGATGAGGAATATGTTATGCTTATTATTGTTGGATCAAAAGTTTTATTTTTGTCTTTCCTTATTATTTTAGACGATGAACACAAGGAGCCAAACTCGTTCTCATGCCACCGCTAGTGCTTCTGGGCTGCCGCTCAAGAACGCATGGGGATACTATTCAGGGATGAGCTCCAACGTGATCACTTCAACAGGATCAGGAACCGAGAACTGAAGGCAACCAAGTGGGCTTGCCCCATTATATTGAATCAACTCGGTATTTCTAATGACTTCAATTTACTTTGCAATAGGGTTGGCCTGCAAAACTTTGTATTCAATGATATGCCTACTTATCGCCGGTTAACTCTTGAATTTCTAAGTTCTTTGCAAAGCACCATTCAAGCATGGAATGGAGAGGACACGATTTCTTTCTGACTTATGAACAACAATTATGCTCTATCACTAGATGAATGGTGCACATGTTTTAATTTTCCAAACAATAATGATAATGACTTAAGCGCATCCTTTACTGACCTAGACCCTTCCCGGAACAATATTATAATGGAATGAGTTTCACTTCTAGAGTAAGCAAGGGAAAGAATATTCAACATCTTGCAATTTGCTATTTGTTCTATGTTATTGCTAACACCTTGCAAGCATGAAATGAGTTCACGAGACTCAATGAGGAGGACATCTTAGTCCTCGCAAAATATGCTTTCAACCACATCGACTTTTCACTCAACCTGAGCGCAATTCTTGTGCGCCACCTGGAATACCAATCCTCCCAAAGCCAAGGACCAGTCACAGGTGGAGGCGTCATCACCGTGCTTTCCATTGCCCTAGGCATTGACCTAGGTGAGTTACAACCAGTGCTAGGTGAGCGACATGTTGGTTTCTCTACTTTGAAAGCTTGTGGAATGCTCACTAGGAGAGGTGGTGTTTATTACATACATACTAGTGGAGCTGGGCGTCTCTACCCTGCTCCTTTGCCTAATGGTCTTTTCTCTATTGAGGAAGGACGTTTGCTATATGACTTGTAGGTTGAGCAACAGCAACCCGAGGAGGAGATTCCGAATGAGGATGAGGACCAAGAAGAGGACCAAGAAGAGGAGCAGCCACCAACCCTATTCGCTACATACCAAGACTTCTAAGAACTTGGAGGAATTGTGGAGAGAGTACAAAACCTCTCCTTGAACCTCTGAGAAACGACTAGTAATTTATCAACTCAATTTGCAAATTAGAGTTACGATTTTTTTCTGCCACCACAATGATTTGAAGGGCTCGCAAAAGCCTAAGCTTGGGGAAGTTTCCTAATTATCTTTATTTGGCGTTCATCTGTTTTTATTTTCGAGGTTATGTTTTTAATTCGAGTTTATAAGCACTCGTGTTGGTTTCCCCAACACTTTATCTTTAGTTACCTTTATCTGTTTCGAGATTTTCTAGCCGAGGTTTGCCACCAATTTTTCTATTCTTTAATTCCCTATCTTAAAAACAACAAAAAGATTTTTTCCATTTATCTTTATTTTCCCTCTTCCTTCTTTTCTATTCTCCTTGTGGCTTTCACATATTTGTATGAGAGTGATCGACTTCGAGTTTCCAAGAAGCAAATCAAAAGGGAAGAGAGAAGTGAAATCAATCATGAGAGGTATGCCTTAAGACTCCCCACTTTTGAAGTTTGATAAACCCATGCTAGTTAGTAGTAAATGTTAAGATATTATATTGGTGGAGTGAGTCTTTATATTGTACTAAAATGTTGTTTGCATGGGTATTTAGTTGGTTATGTTTTGTTCTAGCTCTATAGTTAACCAAGTCTTGCCTAAAAATTTGCTAAACAATTGTAATAAGAAAAATTCTCACAATTGAAGGCTTGGGTGTTGTAGTGTTTAGTCTTGAAGGCTTATTTCTAGAGACACTCAACACCACAGAAAATAATGATTGACTTGATAGCTCTCTTTAAAAGGATTTGCTCAGTTGAATTAATGTTTAGTGGTTTTTGTGAGCATGCCAAAGTTTGACTTGTGAATCATAAGAATGATATAGCTATATGCGTGTTAAACTTCATGGGATGCCAACAACTCCGCTAGCCTATGCACGATCTTCATGGATGAAACTCCTAGATTTTGGCTATGAGTTGATTAAACATATGTAGCAGCAATGCTATAATGGGTAAGATTCTTGGCATTCCCGGGTAGCTATGTTCATGATGGAATCACTCCTCTGGCTGTTATGAGTAATCATTGTGCAAAAGGAATAAAAACCTTGGTGATTCCACGAGTGTCCATCAAGCCCGATAAACTAATTAAAATCTTTCGCATGCTCTCAATTACTTAAGAACTGAAATTCTTTAAGGACAATGAATAGAAAAGTAGTGCCTGAAAAGTCTTGATTTATTGATGTGGGAGAATTGAGATATTCTAGTGTATATGTTTTCACGACAACTCTCACACTCTCAATTTAACATGATTATACTTTATTGTTCAAAGGAAAGCCTATGAGTTGATTACATGACATGGAATAAGGTTTACTCATTTGAATCATCCATGTTAACAACAATTTTGCTGTGCTGTAAGGATGCATAAAAACCCGTATGATATGCTTGTCATTACTCTATCTATGCTGAAGTTTTTTAGATTTATAAAGTGGAGGAAACATGAGGCTACCAATCATAAGTAAGATCATCATCTTGTTATTTCAGTTTAAATGTTGAGTTCCTTTTTGATTTTGGTTTTGTTGCTCGAGGACGATCAAGTTTAAGCTTGGGGAGGTTGATGGCTGTGAAATATAGCCATCTACGTCCACATTTAAACCGGATATTATTCATATTTTTGATGAAATATCTCTCTAAACCCTGCCACTAATACCTAATGATAAAAAGGGTATGCAATCCTTTCTTTCTATTTTTCCCTGCGCAGATATTGACGTTTGATGATGGAAATCACAACATTAAAGTAAGATATACAAGATTTCCAACAACCCAAAGAAACCAGGGGTCGTGAAGTGGAGACAGACACTTTAACGACCAACTATACGACGGGGATAAATTTTGGCCATATAGTTCCAGTCGTATAGTTGCCATCGACACCGCTAGGTCAAACATAACAACTTTCATGAAGGGACGCCTATATAAAGAGGCTTCGGGCGACAAGAAAGAGGCTCGCCCCAGATCTCTCCAGATCGCCAGCCACCCCATCCACAACACCGAAGATCCGCTAGAGGAATAGACTTAGATCTAATCCCCAAACCCTTATCCACCACCATAGCCATATTCCACCACTTGTACTAGTAGATCTCATCATCGATTGGCGACATTGTAAGACTATTTTCTATCGATCTCATGGTTTCCATTACAATGTTTATGATTGTTGATTTCATCTCTATGCGCGAGTAATTCTCTTTGGGCTAAGGGCTTCGACCTAACCATGTAGCTTTTGTGCATGTTACTTATCATAGATGGGATCATGTATTAGTTTGTATGACATGATGATTATTGTATCCTCTCTTGCCTCAATCTAAGGACTTGTTAGGTACCCAAGACCCCAAGGATTGATCCAGGTATAGGGTGTATGAGTAATGACTAATCTGCAGGTTGGGAACCCCAATGACAGAAAGGGAAGTACGGCTGTAAGTGAAGGATTTACTTCGGATCAACGGTGACATCACTATGCATATCATTAGCTCTCTTTCTTCTATGGATAAGACTAGTAGGTTATTGCTATAAGCGGTTGCAGAGGCAATAGCAATTATGGATGCACTGCCGACATATAATTATCTTGCACTAACAATTACATGCATTATTGTCTTTTATTCCCATCAGATGTTTCGCACAGCTACAGGTGAAACCTAAATCCCTAGGCCCTCTCTCTCCATCATCGACAACAACAAAAGACAGCAAACTCTTGGTCCGATAAAACACAAAAATAATTCTAAAACTCCCGAAGGTCCTTTAAAGTAACTTCACTATGCTTTCTACTTCTCGAGGATTCGATAAACCTAGGTCTAGTAGGGAAAAAGAGCTACACTACATCCATAATCCAGATCGAAGGTATCATGAGTCTCACCACTGGTGACGTGTTAACCATTGGCGAATGACATGATCGCTTGTATAGTGGGCTTGATTTTGGACAACAAATCCCTAGCGTGAGCGAGTTGGGGTTCTTTTTGTTAGCATTTTATGTTTTTAATTGTTATACGTTTCTTCTATTTCAATTTTATAAACATTTTAGGTGATCTATGTAGTATAGCTGGATGGATGGGTATAACATCGGCACATTATTTCGGATTGAAAAAGAGGAGAAAACTACTATTTAATACAATGCTCGCCGAAATAGTAATGGACAAGACATATAATGAATGGGAATTACAAAGGAGCTATGAAGTGTACTCCATGAGGCTTATAGGGTGCGGATGATGTCGCTCAATGATCCTACTTTCACCCAAGTTCATGATAAAATTCGACAACCTAGATTTTGGCCCCATTTCAAGGAAGCCATTGGAGAAATTGACAGAACACATATTCCCGTCTTAGTTGCTGAGAAGGACAAGGTAAAATACACTAACATGAAAGGCTACACAAGTTAGAACGTCCTTGCAATTTGTGATTTTGACTTAAGGTTCACATTTATTGTTCCTGTATGTCCTGGATCTGCTCATGATAATCATGTATGGACTGATGCTCGGCCTAGTTTTGCCAATTATCCACACCCTCATCATGGTAATCTCTTCGCATATGTAGCATGCACACAAATTATATGCTCATAAATGTTACAATTATGTTCTGATGTTTTTGCTACTCATAGGAAAATACTACCTTGTCGAATCTGGATATCCCAATATAAGTGGTTATCTAGCCCCATTCAAAGAGCAACGCTACCATGTTCCAGAATTCCAAGGTGCGCCTCCACAGAACATGCAGGAGAAATTCAACCATCTTCATTCATCTCTACGAAATGCCATTGAAAGAGCATTTGGTGTTCTGAAGATGAAGTGGTGTATTCTACTTTCTATACCATTTTATCCTGAAGAAGAGACACAATCAAAGATCATCACTACATGCATGTGTTTGCATAACTTCATTCGTGATAGTAAGCTCTATGATGACCATTTCAACCCGATTGAGCGAGGCTGATATATCCACGAGGATAGTACATCTTATGTCGGGGGAACAAGTCATCTTCTTCTGATACTATCATGGGTACAACGTGGCAAAGAATTGCTTAAAGTTTAGTTGCTTGAGAAGTTATCATCAATTGTAATTGCGTTATCACTGTAAGACTTTTCCTTTGTTTTGGGTATGTAATGAATTATACAAGTAATGGTATTATCTCATTTGACTATTTTACAATATTCTTTAATCATTTATAGATCATTATGTACTAAAAAGTAGCATACATATTTAATTTAGGGGCGTTACAGACATTTTACAACTCAACTCATCAAACAAACCAAATGTATAGAAGCTAAAAAGAATTGAAGGACCCAGATTCTGGGAGCTTCTCCCCACCACAACTTCTCCCCACAATTTATGAAAAGCTAGCTTATCTAGAATCACAATCTAAAAAGAAGTTGGCCATAATTTGCAGCTGGTGCATGGCAAGGAGGACACTGGCGTCAACATCATTCGAACATTCTCACAGTGTCGGGTACAACCCTTACAGGCCAGAGCGTATCTGATGTTCCTTTATGACGGTTTGTCTAACCTGACCCGCACATCTTCAGAGGATTTGTCATCCACAGGGCTGGATAAGAAAGTCAAGTATTTGACCAGCCTGGCTGTTGAAGAGGCTCTCCCAACGGAGACATCTACAGTGCCATTCTAGACCGCCAAGCCCTGCGAAAGGTAGTGTCCTTGCTATGTATTTTGTTTATTTTTTAGTGCGTGGTGTGAGCTTGATGGTGTTGTTGCTGTTCTTGCAGGGCCTGAAGGTGAAGGGCAATGCACCCCCTTTACTCGAGGAGTGGGACGCCCCTAAGGGTGTAGAGCCGGATGAATCAGACTCCACTATCCCATCTGCTCAATCGCAAGAAGCCCCCAAGTCTGGTGACGATGACACTCACAAGAGGGACCCAAGTGAAGATACGGACACCTCGACTCCTAAAACTCCAAAGGGTCCTACTCCTGATGTCGGGGCCACTAGGCTGATTCTAGCGGTACCCCTCCAGGTTGCGCCGCCTACACCTCCAGCCAAGCAACAGAAGAGGGAGGTGTTCGATCTGGACAACTTCAACATGTACGTGTTTTCAACTCCTATCGTTCCATTTTAAGTATGTCGTGATGGGGTTCATTGCATAAAAAACAAAAAATTCCTACGGTTGCAACTACCAAGATCATATCTAGGAGATACATGTAACGGTTTCAGATGGACACACCCACGAACTCCATAACGCAGGATAACATTCCCGCAAACAAACATGGCTGTTTTAGAGTGTACACAACCGTCCTCAAGGATGTGTAGACGATCAGCTCCACAAAGGGCAGCGCCTTCCTAATCGATCACACATACGGTGTGCTGATACATTGCAAATGTATCTATAATTTTTGATGTTCCATGCTTGGTTTTATCCACTTTCTTGTGTTTTGTCCACACTTTGGAGTACTTTCATATCATTTCTTGGACTAACCTATTAACAAGAGCCACAGTCCCGGCTGCCTGTTTTCTGCTGTTTTTGGTTCCAGAAAAGTCAGAAAATGAATATTCTAGGAATTGGACAGGACAAAAGCCAAAGTGCCTATTTTTCCGGAAGTCATTAGATGCCAGAATACGAGACAGAGAGGGGCCAGGGGGCCACCACACCACCTGGCCGCGTGGCCCAGCCTGGCCCGCGCCAGGGGTGGTGTGGCCGCCTCCAGCACCCCCTCGGCCTTTCCTTCCGCCTATAAGATGCCCTCGGGATAAAATCCCTTAGTACCCGATCAAAAATCCACGAAAGAGTCTATAGCCGCCGTCATCTCCATCCCTAGATCGGGAAGGATCTGAAGCTCTTCCCAGCACCCTGGCAGAGAGGGGAATTCACCCTGGAGGCCTTCTTCATCACCATGCAAGCCTCTGGTGTGATGCGTGAGTAGTTCATCCTTAGACTACGGATCCATGTAGTAGCTAGATGGCTGGTTCTTCTCCTTTGTGCTTTCATGTCTAGATCTTGTGAGCTCTGTTCATGATCAAGATCATCTATTTGTAATTCTGCATGTTGTGTTTGCGGGGATCCGATGGATATTGAGATGCTATTTCATATTGATTATTGATTCTATCATGTCTTTGTTATTTGTGATCTTGCATGCTTTCCGTTATTAGTATTTATCTTGGCCAAGTAGATGCTAGCAACTCTGAGAGTTAGTATTTATGCTCGATAGTGGGTTCATGGCTCTGGTAATCTGGGGAAGTGACATCAATCTCTAAGGTACTAGATGTGCTGTTGCTACTAGGGAGAAAACAACAATCCTTTATTCATAGAACAATCGTATTGTTTACATTACACGCAGTTCGTAAAGCAATAATCTATTGCTTGCAACTTATTACTGGAGGGGGTTCGGATGATAACCTGAAGGTGGATTATTAGTCATAGATGCAGTTGGATGGCGGTCTATGTATAATGTTGTAATGCCCAATCAAGTCTCAAAGGAGTCAAGATGATTAGTATATGCATGTATTGCTTTCTCGATGTCTGTCAATTGCCCCACTGTAATTTGTTCACCCAGCATGTTATCTATATTAAGGAGAGCCACCTCTAGTGAACTATGGATCCCGGTCCTTTTCTTCACATACAATCTATAAACTATTTACTGCTTTGTGTTTACTTTCTGCAAACTTTTACTTCCTTCCATTCGATATGTTTAATCCTTTGTTTTCCGCAAAACACTGTGAGATTCACAACCTCATCGCAAGTTGGGGACAAAGTTCTGTGGTTGTATTGTGCAGGTCTCCACGTTGCTACTAGCACCGGTTGTGCACCCTGCCAAGGCTCAGCTAGCAACACCTTTGGGGTGTTTCCTTGCTCCTACTGGTTCCATTAAACCTTGGTTTCATAACTGAGGGAAACTTGCTGTTGTGCTCATCATACCTTCCTCTTGGGGTTCCCAACGAGCTCTACATCAACACCGAGCCATCAAGCATGTTTCTGGTGCCGTTGTCGGGGAGTCAAGGACATCTTTACAAGGGGAGTCCCTCATAACCAATCTCTTTACTCTGTTTTTTGTTTTGCTTAGTTTCCTTTTGCTTTGTTTGCTTGTTTCTTTATCAAAAACACACAAAAAATAGTTTTACTAGTTTGCTTTCTTATTCAAAAACACACAAAAAATGACTACTCTTGAAAACACTAAGTTGTGTGACTTCACTAGCACCAACAACAATGATTTTATGAGCACACCTATTGCTCCACCTGTGCCTGAAGATACTTTCTTTGAGATAAAACCTGCTTTACTCAATCTTGTTATGAGAGAACAATTTTCTCGTATTGGTAATGAAGATGTTGCTGCTCATCTAAATAACTTTGTTGAACTTTGTGAGATGCAAAAGCATAGGGATGTAGATGGTGATATTATTAAGCTGAAATTGTTTCCTTTCTCTTTGAGAGGAAAAGCTAAAGAATGGTTGAACTCCTTAACTAAGAATAGTATTGATTCTTGGACTAAGTGCAAAGATGCTTTTATTGGAAAATACTATCCTCCTGCTAAGATTATATCTATGAGAAGTGAAATAATGAAGTTTAAACAATCTGATAATGAGCATGTTGCTCAAGCTTGGGAAAGAATGAAATCTTTGGTAAAGAATTGTCCCACTCATGGACTGACTGCTTGGATGATCATCCAAACTTTTGATGCAGGATTGAACTATTCTTTAAGGAACCTATTGGACTCTGCTGCTGGAGGTACTTTTATGACCATTACTTTGGGTGCTGCAACGACACTTCTGGACAATATGATGGTTAATTATTCCGAATAGCATACTGAGAGAGCTCCACAAGGTAGGAAGGTAAATTCTGTTGAGGAAACTTCCTCCTTGAGTGATAAGATTGATATTATTATGTCTATGCTTGTTAATGGGAAAGCCCATATTGATCCAAATAATGTTCCTTTAGCCTCTTTGGTTGCTCACGAAGAGCAAGTTGATGTGAACTTCATAAGAAATAACAATTTTGGTACTAATGCTTATAGGAAAAATTTTGGTAACAACAATTATAAGCCATATCCTCCCAACAATGGTAATGCTTATGTAAATTCTTACAACAATAATAGGAGTACACCCTCTGAACTTGAAGTTATGTTCAAAGACTTTATTAGTAAGCAAACTGCTTTCAACAAAAATATTGAGGAAAAACTCTCTAATGCTGAAAGAAATATAGCATCTTTGGTTGAAGCTCAATCTTCTTTGAATAAAATGGCTGCTAAACCTGAAACTAATGATAATTCCTTTGCAGCTACCAATGCTATACAAGTAAGAATTGATTAAAATGTTAGACTATTAGCTGAATTACATGCTAAGTGGGAAAGAGAAGATGAAATTGCTAGAAACATTAATGTTTCTACTATTACCACCACTAGTGTTGAGGCTAGTAATAGTTCTACTACTTTAGATGATAATTTTGATTTTGATCTTGATGGTTTCAATATCTCTGAAGTTATTAAGTTCCTACAAAAGCTTGCTAAAAGTCCTAATGCTAGTGCTATGAACATGGCCTTTACAAAACACATTACTGATGCTCTCATAAAGATTAAAGCAGAAAAGATGAAACATAAAGCTTCTATTCCTATAAAACAAGAAGATGGTTAGGAACCCATCATTAATATGAAAGTGAATGACTTTGATTTTAAAGCTTTATGTGATCTTGATAGTAGTGTTTCTATTATGCCTAGAAGGATTTATGATATGCTTGATTTGCCTCCACTTTAAGATTGTTATTTGAATGTCCCACTTGATGATAATGCTAAAAATAAACTCATGCGGAGTCTTAATGATGTTCTTATTATGGTTAACAATGCCTATGTCCCCGTTGATTTCTATGTTTTGGATGTTGAATATAATGCTTCTTGTCCTATTACTTTGGGAAGACCTTTTCTTAGAACTGTTGGTGCCATTATTGATATGAAAGAAGGCACCATTAAATATCAACTCCCACTCAAGAAAGGTATATAACACTTTCCTAAGAAGATAGAGAAGATTTCTTTTGCTTCTCCTATGAAAGCAAAATTTGGTCTTAATGCTTATTCATTTGAGATCACTTGATTCTTTCTTGCTTCTTATGCCTAACTTAAAGGCGTTAAAGAAAAGTACTTATTGGGAGATAACCCAAAAGTTTTAGATGAGTCTTTGAAGTTATTACCTCAGTAATAACCGCTCCTTATCCTTTTTATTTTGCTTTTTATGCCAAGATTAACCTCTAATGAGAGAGAGGTAATGATTGGGAAAGTTGCTATCCCGAAACAGATTTATGTGCTTCACCGTAAAAATTCGTGTAAAATCTCTGAACGTCTTTTTGAGGCGTAAATTTTTGTGCTTCTGCCTCAGGTTCTTATCTAACTTTCGTTAGTTCAACATGTTTTGATTTGAGCAACAGAAGGTCTTCGAAAAAATTCGTCTTTACCTGCTGGTCTGTTTTGACAGATTTCTGCCATTTTCTGCGTTTGCTTCTTGTTGGTTCCTTTTTGAGTTCTTTTGGGAATTTGAGCTTTTTGAGGAAGTGCTACAGTAGCTAGTGTTCTAATGGAAGTTTATTTGGTGTTAGAACTGAACCTTAAGACTTATTATCTTGAGTGCACTAATGTTGCTAATAAAGATTGTGTGAAGTTTTGTATGAAGGAAAATTTTCAGGTGTATGGAAGGAATGAGTAATGAGATGAAGGATGGACTAAAGCTCAAGCTTGGGGATGCCACACGTGTCACCCCAAGAAATATCCAAGAAGTACAAGCATCAAAGCTTGGGGATTCCCAAGGCATCCCCTTCTTCATTAATAAAAATCCCAGGTTTCTTCCAAACGCTTCATTTTTATTGCTTCATGCACAGTTGTGTTGTTCTTGGAGCGTCTTATTTTTCGTTTTCGTTTTGGTTTTTCGTTTGCTTGGTTTACTTAGTTTGCTGAATAAATTGGTTGGACCCCCTCTTTCATACATTGGTTTGCAAATAGTTTGGTTTTGTTTGGAAAAGAGTAGGAAAGTTCATACTTATATGGTAAAAAGAGCTTGTTTTTGACTGTGGCCTATGCTTTGTCATGCCATGCTTGATATTGTTTTGGATTTATTCTTAGTATTATTTGTTATAGCATGACTTGTTAAAAACAATTGAGATTGCTTAATGTGCCTTGGATGAATCATGCGTTGTTTTAGCATATGAAAGCATAGTATAGTGGTATTCTCCCTTGATGCTTTATTTGGGTTGACTTGGCGCATGCTCACACCATGTTATGACTATCTCAAGAATCCATAGCCTTTATGATCCTTTATTTTTCAACTTGTAGTATCACTTTATGCTTTGATCAATGATGTTTTGTCGCTCTGCATGATTATGGCCATTATTGCTCTCTTAGTTTGTCGCTCCCAGTCTTTTGCTAGCCTCCACAACAAAGTATGAGTTCCACTCATGCATCCAACTCCCTAAACCAAGTTATTCCAAAGAGTCCACAATACCTACCTACTAGCTTATGCTATTCCAAGTATATTCATGCTTTTGTTTACCTTCCAAATTAAACTTGTTATGAGAAAACTAGTGATTAAAGCTCTCATGAACTTGATGGCACACTTTACTTTTTTGCATCTAATAAACTTGAACCATTGGGTCCTTATTTGTTGCGTATATGCTTGCGCTTTATAAGTTGAAATTAGCAGAACCATGTATCATGGGGAACGCTTTCAACATTGCACTTGTACTTTGTACCCCGTTGATATCATGTTCTTTTGCTTATGGATCCTGGCAGCGTGAAATAAAAGTGGAACTTGTAAGATCATGGAGTTTGTATGTGTGTTAGAGAAACGCCTGGGCCGCTAGCCTAATCCATGCCTAATCATGGTGGAAACTTGCAGCATCACCATAATGAGCACTCTATGAAGCATCCTCAATAAAAACCTATGCAAATAGCAAATAAAAAGATCGCTGAGATGCTCTTTGTCTGCTTGCCTTGTTATTTTGATTATGGGATAACTCCTGTATCATGTGCAAGGGGTACCCCGTTGGCGGTTTTTTATGATACACATGTACTTACAATTATAAGAGCTTACTCGTGACTAAAGTTGAGTAGCATGAGGTTCGGTCTTCATAAGTAAGGGGCATGAGATTTCAGTTTATAACTTGCCAAGCATATCCTCTTAGTTGTGTCACTTTAACCTTAATCACCTTCAAGATGCTTATGATAGGGGTAATGAGAGCTGAAAGCTATAAGTACCATAATTTTTGGAAGCTCTTTATGAGACTTGAATCCCTACTTCCTTTTATAAAGGCGTTTCTTCCACCATTATATTGAGTCTCCACCTTCTACCTTTATGCACCTACTTTGAGAGCATAGTGACCATTCTTAGTTCTATGTGCATTGTCCCAAGACTAGTTGATTGATGCATAACTTGATATTGCTTGTTTTAAACTATTTGTATCTAGTCACTCTTATGAACTTTGAAGGTGTCCTATGCAATTATATTTGCTACTCTATGAAGGACAAGCTGAATACTATTATGCTATGTTTTCTTTATGTGAAACAAACAAACATCTTGCAAAGCATTGTTATGTTATTCATGAATCTTTTGTTTGTCCCTTTTCATGTTGCATCATAGTTTCTTTGACTTATTGCTAGAACTTTGTCTTTCATGTTATGATTGAAGTACTATGATCCCAGCTTTGAATGTTTTACAAATACTTTGATCAAGTCTTTGTTGGTGCATGTCACCTCAAAAATTATTCTTTCTTTTTATCACTTACCTACTCGAGGACGAGCATGAGTTAAGCTTGGGGATGTTGATACATTGCAAATGTATCTAGAATTTTTGATGTTCCATGCTTGGTTTTATCCACTTTCTTGTGTTTTGTCCACACTTTGGAGTACTTTTCATATGATTTCTTGTACTAACCTATTAACAAGAGCCATAGTGCCAGCTGCCTGTTTTCTGCTGTTTTTGGATCCAGGAAAGTCAGAAAATGAATATTCTCGGAATTGGACGGGACAAAAGCCAAAGTGCCTATTTTTCCGGAAGCCATCAGATGCCAGAATACGAGACGGAGAGGGGCCAGGGGGCCACCACACCACCTGGCCGCGTGGCCCAGCCTGGCCCGCGCCAGGGGTGGTGTGGCCGCCTCCAGCACCCCCTCGGCCTTTCCTTCCGCCTATAAGATGCCCTCGGGATAAAATCCCTTAGTACCCGATCAAAAATCCACGAAAGAGTCTATAGCCGCCGTCATCTCCATCCCTAGATCGGGAAGGATGTGAAGCTCTTCCTAGCACCCTGGCAGAGAGGGGAATTCACCCTGGAGGCCTTCTTCATCACCATGCAAGCCTCTGGTGTGATGCGTGAGTAGTTCATCCTTAGACTACGGATCCATGTAGTAGCTAGATGGCTGGTTCTTCTCCTTTGTGCTTTCATGTCTAGATCTTGTGAGCTCCATTCATGATCAAGATCATCTATTTGTAATTCTGCATGTTGTGTTTGCGGGGATCCGATGGATATTGAGATTCTATTTCAGATTGATTATTGATTCTATCATGTCTTTGTTATTTGTGATCTTGCATGCTTTCCGTTGTTAGTAGCTATCTTGGCCAAGTAGATGCTAGCAACTCTGAGAGTTAGTATTTATGCTCGATAGTGGGTTCATGCCTCTGGTAATCTGGGGAAGTGACATCAATCTCTAAGGTACTAGATGTGCTGTTGCTACTAGGGAGAAAACAACAATCCTTTATTCATAGAACAATCATATTGTTTACATTACACGCAGTTCGTAAAGCAATAATCTATTGCTTGCAACTTATTACTGGAGGGGGTTCGGATGATAACCTGAAGGTGGATTATTAGTCATAGATGCAGTTGGATGGCGGTCTATGTATAATGTTGTAATGCCCAATCAAGTCTCAAAGGAGTCAAGATGATTAGTATATGCATGTATTGCTTTCTCGATGTCTGTCAATTGCCCCGCTGTAATTTGTTCACCCAGCATGTTATCTATATTAAGGAGAGCCACCTCTAGTGAACTATGGATCCCGGTCCTTTTCTTCACATACAATCTATAAACTATTTACTGCTTTGTGTTTACTTTCTGCAAACTTTTACTTCCTTCCATTCGATATGTTTAATCCTTTGTTTTCCGGAAAACATGGTGAGATTCACAACCTCATCGCAAGTTGGGGACAAAGTTCTGTGGTTGTATTGTGCAGGTCTCCACGTTGCTACTAGCACCGGTAGTGCACCCTGCCAAGGCTCAGCTAGCAACACCTTTGGGGTGTTTCCTTGCTCCTACTGGTTCGATTAAACCTTGGTTTCATAACTGAGGGAAACTTGCTGTTGTGCTCATCATACCTTCCTCTTGGGGTTCCCAACGAGCTGTACATCAACACGGAGCCATCATGTGCCGACGACTCTCATCCCTTGCTCCATGTTGGGCAGCGGAAGTAGCGGATCCTTGGGAAATCTAGCAGCACTAAAGCATGGTAGTGGTGTTGATGGATAAGATCTGAAGAAGGGCTTCACCTAAGCACCTTTTCTAGTGGAAATGGACAAGGCTAGCAAGAGGGAGAAGATGTCAACCAAAGGGCATATGAGAGGAGTGGTCAAGTGTGTGTGAGAGGGGGAGGTCTCCACCTCCTTCTATAGGGGTTGGGGACAAGCCCCTCCCTTGTCCGGCGGCCAAGAGGGTACACCCTCCCCTCCTCTCATTCTTGTGGGTGGACTCCACTCACATAACTCCACTTTCTCCCATTTATTTTCTACTCAAAGACCAAAGGTCTTTCCATTAAATCACTTTAATTCTCTTATTTTAATGCAACTCAATTTAATGAACACATCATTTAATGAACACATTAACATTTTGATCCCTTTCTTTGTTTCGATACCAGAAACCATTTTGGCAGATTTGACAGAACAAATTCCTACGATGTCCATTATCTTCTCCCGTGTTCCCTACCCACTCAATTGCGTTGACTAACCTTAAGTGTGTCTCCCTATTGGTTTGAGAACTATATAGACATGATCGATACTTTCTCTGATCAATAATCATTAACGGGATCTGGAGATCCATAATGACTCCCACTAGTTCCACAAAAATCCGATGATCGTCTGAACCTTTTTCACTGTAATCAAATTCCTTTTGTCTCACGATATTTTACTTGTCCGAGATTTGATCACTCGGTATCATCCATACCTAGTTAAATATCGTTACTAACAAGTACTCTTTTTCTCGTTCCCGTGATATAACATTCCACGATCTGGATGGAAAAATCCCACTCTTGATCCACGAGCCTCAACTAACACTTTCCAAGTACCTGACGACACCTTTATAATCACCCTGTTACGGTGTGACGTTTGATGGAATCAAAGTACCTTTCCATTGAAAGTGATTGACGTGATCTCATGGTCTAAGGACATTGAGTTACTATGAATGTGATAGCAATATAAACTTAAGGACATGATTGTATTTCTACATCTACTTCGGGTGATTGTTCATCATATCATTATCCAATGATATGACCCTGTTATTGACAACATCCAATGTTCATGGTCAGGAAACCTTGATCACCTGTTAACTTTTTATAAATCACACATGTATTAATGTTTCCTCTTAACACAAGTATAGCATGAAAAATAAACATTTATCATAAACATGGAATAAGATAATAACCACTTTATTATTACATCTCGAGCATATTCCTTTCATGTTGGTTGGGTCTTGAAATATGGTCTTGTTTGTTGGATCACTAGGGAGTCTTCTCTAGAAGAGGCCACCAAGGAAGAAGTGGAGGAGGGAGTCGTACACTCCAAGGCCACAAGAGCTGAGGTGGATGCGCCTTCTCCGAAGACAGTGACCACCGATGGTGATAGTTCCTCGAGATCATCCAAGTTGGGTAGGCGTAGGGTCATTGTCACTCGGACTGTAGAGCAAGATCCGCTAGAGTCTTTGGGTGAACATGTAAGTTTTCTTTTTGTATCTTCTTGGAAGTCCCAGAGTCCTTTGCGTTGACCCGAATGCTTCCGCAACCATATCTATAGAACATAGTACAAATGGGCCAGCAATATGTGATGTTGGAATCTGACTTCAGACAGCTCCGAGGTGAGTTGCTCTGCCCTTATATATTGGTTCATTGCTATGTACACAATTTGATAGATGGTGTTGTGTTGTGTGCTAGAGGAGAACAACCAGGCTCTGCATCGCCTGGAAGCTCTCGAGAAGAGTCTTAGCAATGCCTAGACGAAGGAGAAGAATGCGGTGGAAGCCCTCAAGCGCCTAAAGTCAGAGTCGAAGCAGCGTGAGGAGACCCTAACAGTAGCTGCGGTAGAGCGAGAAAGGGCATTGGCCGACTAGCTTATGACCGCCGCCTAGGCTTTGTCTGGTAAGTGTTTGTTGCGTGTTGTTAGGATCTTATTCTTGCTTGGTGTGTGTTCTTAGGCCTTTGGTTGTGGTGCATCTGCAGATGCAACTGGTGTCGACTTCGACCGCCAAGCAATGGAACATGATGACTCGTTGGTTGGCGTCGTGACCGCAGTCGAAGATGGCGGCTCGTACGCCAAGGAAGTCCTCATCAAGGCCTAGATAGTGCTTGGGCGCTTCCACCATTAGATGTTCCCGAAATTTGTTGCCACCGTAGGTGATGTTGGCCTTGAAGATGCCTTCTTAGGTCATGCTCCCAAGGAATACAAGCATGTGCAAAAGGCTGCGGGTGCCTCCTTGGGACTTGTTATGGCGCATGCGTATGGCGTCAACCTAGATGTCAGCAATGTCACCTCCACGATGTCGGTGATGGTGGATGGCAAGGAGGTATCTTTCGGCCATTTCACCAAGCACTACAAGAAATATGGCCCGCTGCTAATTGATTTGCTTGCAAAGTACTCCAAAGAGTAGAAGAGTTTGCCACAGCAAACGCTGCCTCGGGCGCCGTGAAGCCTTCGGATACTGATGCTTAGGTAGCTTGATGCTGCTTGCGATTCTCGTTTATTTTGTAATCTTGGTACTTGATTCTAGGCGTAGTGCTTGTAGCTGGTCGGTGATGACTGTCAGTGCCTTTTTGGCTTTTGAATGAACTTGTATAAATGTCTTCTACTGATATCCTTATTCATGCACATTTGTGCAATCGTTCTACTTGTTGCCTGATGTGAGAGAGTCTTATTCTTTGGTCGTTTTATTGTATAGGGCACCACCAGCGGCACACGGGATGACCCTTCTTTTGCTGCTCCTTTGGTTCCCATACGGCTTTTGAGAGCTGACGAGTTGTCGCAACTAGTCCTTCTACGGGGTCGAGTTAGGGAGTTGGAGAAAACACTCGCAATCGTCAAAGGGAATGCCGATGTGTGGAAGTCGAAGGTGGAGAAGGCATTTGAGCGTGAGAAGTATCTTCTAGGTGAGGTGACCCAGATCAGCGAGCAGCTTCATGTGAGTGTCTCTGGTTAATTTTGCTCTTGGAAGTTTGCTTGATTTCGACTGGATGCCTCTGACTTGTGTGCATACTTGTTAGTCTCATTCCACGGAAAGAGAAAGAGTGTGTCAGCATCCGTTTGAGTTGCCTTACTCAAGTGGAGCTAGAGGCGGGGGTTCTTCAGGACCAATAGGAGTCGGGCCACCGTATTGGCCACGATGCAAGATCGTGTCTCTCAGGTGCTAGATTGCAAGAAGATCGCGTGATCCGCACTCGTAGCCATATCTAGTGCAATGTTTCCACTAGATGAAGATCCATCTAGTGTGCCGGTGCTGCTGCGGAAGTTTCGAGACATTGGTGTTGTCCGTGAGTGCATTCGCTAGCAGCTTGTCACGGATGCTAAGTCTGCGTTGGCCCTCGCCCGGTAAAACCACTACTAGAAAATCGCGTGTTGTTTTTATTTTGTGCATCATCATGACTACATGCTCATGTCATCATGCCACATTGCATTTGAGCATCTTCATGTCTGCATGCATATGTTTGGCTAAAATTATTTTATAAAAGCATATATTTGATTTCTAAATATCCCCTTCTTATTTTTGAATGCTAAAACCCGATCCTTTCGGATATTTTTGTTTGCCTAAAAATATTTGCAAAAGTCTCTTAAAAGAAAACTAAATTAAATAAATTGTTTTACTTGGAGGCACCCAGCCATTAGGCCAGGCCACCCCAACAAAACCTTAAACCCTAGCTAAACCTAACCCTAGATCTACCTACCTCAAACCAAACCCTAGCCCCACATCCAACCAACACACATAGCCGCCACATCCCTCCCGCGCCCTGTCCTCCCGCTACACGACGCACGCTGCGACGCGACCGCCCTAGCTACTACCTACCCCGCGTGCATTGCACCACAGCAACCCCACCGGCACCCTGCCAATGACGTAGCACACATGCGTACGCGCGACCGACACCACCCCGCACGCCCCACCGAAAACCATCGCAAGCCGCCACCTACCTCTCGCAGCCAACCCCACCACCCCCGCGTGGCCTGCTCCGAACCAACCCCTCTCTCTCCCCCGTCCTCGACCCGCAAGCCCCGCTCGCTCCGCTCCTCACTTACCGTCGCCGCCACCAGATCCCCAGGTCACGAGTCCCTGCCAACCTTGCCTTCCTTCCCAAGCGGTGCGCCGCCGCCTCATCTCCTTCAACCGCCGTTGCGGCCGTCCTCCCTCTCTTCTGCGCCATCCTCTTCTGGCCCGCCACCAGTGGCCATGGTCGTTGCCTCTTTTGCACGACCGCAAGCATGCCACCGTACCTCATCCTAGGTCGTCGCTCTCCCTCGACCCCTGTAACACCGCTTGGCTCGCCTTCATCCACCGGCCCTGCCAACCGCGAACCCCGCTTCCTCCCTCGCCTCATGTGCTCTCCTTTGCCAGCACGTCTCCGAGTATCGCTGTGCCTCGATGCCGGCCGCAACCCCGACCAAGGACGACGCCGCGACCTTGGCCTTCATCCCTGCCATGACCCTGTCAAGCTCCATTGCCAGCGTCTCCCCGACGCTGCCCTTTACCCTTCCGGCATGCTTCCCTCGAGTTGCCTTCGTCCTGCCTTCAGCGAGGAGCTCGGTCTCTTGTTTATCCGACCGAAGTCGATATCCAGGCCATGCTCCTGGACCAACTCCTTGTCTCGCACTACGGTGCTGCGTGTCAGTGCTAGTGACCATCTTCTGTACCCGTGATGTGTTGATGTCAATGTTTGGTAAGATCATGGTGGTTGAGTTATGATGTGGTGTTTGTGCTGATGATCTAGATCCCCATGCGGACACATACCAAAATCAGGCAATGACACCGGTGATGCACAGATGACCACCTCGACTACTGCCGTTCCGGCAATCGAAGAGGGATACTGAATAGAGTTAAATCCATCGTAAGTAACTTAACTTGCTTTAGCAAAGTCAATACGAGATCATCGTACACAGGAAATACGAGTTTACAGTCACTGAACTCGCAAGAGAGATTCCGCCACGGTCACCGAGCGATACGTAGCGGTGTATGCGATGACTAGGCGCTCAATAGGACCCACTATCAGCGTCACACTTGAATTGATGGTCACCGAACTTGCACAAGAGCGTCAGCCATGGCCACCGAGTGATACGTAGCTTGGAAGGGTTTTATTGCAAAATGGTAGACGTGTACTAAGGCCAGCGTTCCAACTGTACCCGTTTGTTCTTAGGGCAAGTGCGATGTCCGTGCTCCATTTCTGATCGATGATGGCGTCCCTGATCGATCTGTTCTTTCTCTTGGAGGCCTTGGAGGCCTGATAAAGAAGGGGCCTTGTCCTTCGGTGGGGCACCGAGACCGACTGATCTTGGTCGGTGACTTGGTGTCGTATGCACATCGTGCCAAAAGTGTTTGTGTATATCAAGGTTCAAATTAGAATTCCGTTTTATTCTAGAGTAGTCGCCGTCGCATGCCGTGTTCGATGGGCCCGGCAGCCGCCGACACGCACTCGGCATTGAGCATGCCATCGCCGGAATTTTATAAGCCCCTCCGGCTGTTTCTAGGGCAAGTGCTTAGAGGTGGCAGTGATTAAACACGGACTAGGAGTCCAGTCGCTCTAGGTACCCACCGATTCCCGTTGTATGTGTCCTTGCCTTCATAAAATTTTACCCACTGACTCCCGCTTGCAAACGATAATGGTTGAACTATTTTTCACGAGATAATATCGACTTTTTAGTTATGATCTGAGACGTGCAACTTTTATCTATTTGGCTAATCTATTGTGCAAGTTTCGTTTGATTTTGAAAATTTGAAGTATGGATTTAAAATGTTAATGAATTTTCTTCGCTTCTAGCGCCATTGCTTGAAATATTGACTTTGGAGGTCAAATGGAGTTTATATGCTTACACAGAAGAGAAATACTATAAAAGAAAGAATTTTAGCGGATGAGGTCTCCAACTTTTGACTCTAGAGGCCGCCACGCCGCCACGTATGCTCTAAACTATTTTGGAAGTTTTCTACACGATTGTTTTCTACTCTCTCCGTTTTAAAATATAAGATGTTTTAGCTTTGTGAATGAAGTGTATCTAACCCTTTTAGTGTGTAAAAAAGGTCTAAATACACTTTATTCACAAATGTTTTAGGGGTCTAGATATACTCCATTCACAAAACTAAAACATTTTATATTTTAAAAGGGAGAGAGTATGTTTTAGGGTTTTTTTTTGCGGGGTATGTTTTAGGGATCCTGCCAACATTGTATAGTGCAAAACGTAAAAATAGATCTGTATACGAATCAGTAGGATGCACTTAAACCTAGTTATGTCAATCGGATTTCCATCAATCAGACTTCTTATGCTAGAAAGGCAACAAGCCAGCTAGGGACAAAGTTAAAAGGGAATGAAAAATAAGGTTCAAATGTGGCGTGTGTCGATACTACCATAATGTCTACCACTAAAGGCGCGGATACTCGCAATAACACATGAACTCCCATGTGCTCCTTATGACATGGAATTTCACGAAAGTATCAATTGAATGATTGTAGCACCAGGCAGTATAAATTGCATTCTAGTGTATATATTTGAGTATGAGAAGAGAAATCAAACATATCATAGCTCGCAAAGAACCCATCATGTGCACGTGCGACCGAGTACACGCCTACCATTTTGCAATAAAACCCTCCCAAGCTACGTATCACTCGGTGACCATGGCTGACGCTCTTGTGCAAGTTCGGTGACCATCAATTCAAGTGTGACGCTGACAGTGGGTCGTACTGAGCGCCCAGTCATCGCATACACCGCTACGTATCGCTCGGTGACCGTGGTTGAAGCTCTCGTGTGAGTTCGGTGACCGTAAACTCGTATTTCCTATGTACGATGATCGTATTGACTTTGCTAAGCAAGTTCAGTTACTAACCATGGATTTAACTCTACCGCATATGTCCATCACGGATGTCAAGATCTCCTTCATGGATCCGATGGTCGATACCCCGATCTCGAAACCCCAAGTTCTTCTCCCCGGGTCCGAAGTCCGAACCCTGGATACCTTGATCCCGGTGAACCCAAAGATCCTCGAAAACTGAGCTTGTGTCCTGTCGAACCCCAAGACCCTCTGTTCCGGACACCAATGTGTGACCCTTTTCCGAGCCCCTATTTTATAAATTGCCATCTATATACTTGTTGCATTTAAATTGTTCATGATTTCACACATGCTTTGTCATTTGGGGCATTTTGTCGATTCACCTCATAATTAAATATGGAGACTATGTGTGGACTATTCTAGTCTTATATTGGCTCCATTTAAATTTATGTAGCAAACCGATGCTATGGTTTGCCTTGTTATATCAACATTTAAATTGCGGGGTATCTAAACAACATAAACCACATAATTAATTATCGGGACCCCGGTTCCGCTTAATATTGCCTAATCGCATCGCACCTTTGTCATGCCATACATCATATATGCATCATGTCGATCTTCTGTCGTAGTATTAAATAGTGCATCCGGTGTTTCTTTAAGTGCTTTGCTTCTTCACGGAATAGGCCATTGAGTTGATGCAAGCTTCGACCATTTCTTCGGATATGTATCTTCGACAGTGTTTCCCAGGCGAGCATTCTCCCCCTTTCTACCTATTTTTGCGTTTATAGTTTTTACTTCCTCATGTTGATCTATTGATATCCTTGGTGCGATGCTTTAGTTTTCATGCACCATTTATATTCTCTGCAGCCTCTATATTGCCTTGGACACATCCTATTGCATGTTGTTTGATAGACAGTCGGCCTTGTGAGTTATAGTTGCTTGCTCAGGTGCTGCTTCGCGTCGTTGATGTTCCACCGTTGTTGGGAGGTTGACACATGTTTAATGTTGGAGGTGATCATGACTTTAATTTCAACCTGATAATTAAAATGTCGGGAATAGATATAACTAATGCAGAGGCACCGATGGGCAATAGATGTTATTTGGTTCTTCCACACTCACTTGTGTCCCGTAGGCTCCGAGTACTTGATACCTGTTCCTTGACTATTCGCACTATCCACATGTGGGAAACTCTATGGACCCTCCTTCGCCTGAGCTTGATTTACACTTTATTTCTTGGGGCCACAAACTAGTTTGGGGATTTATTACTATCATGTACTTATGCCATGCTTTACTGCTTTATTTATGATTCCGCGTGGAGTGCCTGTACTATTTAGGATCGCGGCACAATTTTGCAGTATCGACAATCCCAATCACACCTCCGGGTTCCCAGTCGTTTATATCCGTTCTCGCAAACCCTGGGACCATCTCGGAGCTGGCCAACTTTGTTGTGGGTAGCTTAGTGGGGTGTCCCCCTGAAATACTTTTTGAATCTTGTGAATTCATTGTCGTGAGGCCTCATTGCTTTTTATTTGGTTCTTCCCGAGGTTGATCATGCGTCTGTTGCTTTTTGTGCACCCCTATAGGGTAAAACTTTCTGAAAGCCATATCCACGGTTATGGACGACTTGGAGCATATTATCTCAATCATAGACAACTATAACTAAACGTGTGCTATAAATTTGACTTTGACAGGTCTAGTAATTAGTTTCACTACAACAGAATGAGTAAATAAAAGTGCCAACAACTGCTGGATTTTGGATGTCTAATGCTAATTGTATGTGACTAGTAAGTATTGCAACTACAATGGAATGGTTAACTAAAACTATCCACTTCTTATGATATCATGATGACTCATGCTATCTATATCTAACTATTCAGTGCTACAACTATAATAGAATGATTAAAACTGCCAACTATGTGAGTTTCTCGGTTTGACTTCCTTGTTTGGTCTCGGGGGGAATACCAAGATGGGTATAATTAGTGTTAGTATCAGGTTGGTCCCGCATAGGTCATTCTTACCTCTCCTTGATAGCCGACAGAAGTATCGAGTCTCCATAGGATGTTTAGCGCATGCTTCGCTGCCGCTTCAGTCCACCATAACTATGTAGGCGAGAGCCGCCGAATTCTAGACTCGCCATATACCGGCCTCAATACTGACCGCTCTCTCTTTTCCTTTGCCCTTTGTTGGCACCCCTTTTGTTTTATCAAGTTTGAGATCAACATTGTTAGACGGGTTACCCTTCTGGCTTGGCCTGGACAGGGTTATGGACGCCATTGGTTTTTCTTCAGGGCTCTTAGCCCCATTTGCATCTTATCCATACTCAGATGTTGTATCATTTTCAAGGTGATTTGGATCTTTGTACTGTATATATGTATTCTTGACTCAATGAGTCGTCGTTGTATATGTATGTTTTGTGGGTTCCATCGTGAACTATTGTGTAACTGTATTACTTTGTTTTCCACCCACATGCAAGTGCCTAGTTGGCATCTTTGAATCGTTTCTATGCGGGTTTGGCGGGAAGTGCTAAAATCCGCATAGGGCCGATTCGAGGTTGTTACAAAGTGGTATCATAGCTCAGCAGTTGCGATACCCCACTGGTCCAGCCTGTAGGATAACCTAGCTAACGACCGATGTAGAGTGTCATAACTATTTTGCAATATCGGTTGGATAGATCTGATTAGGTCTGGTTTTACTCCTTACCCCTATGCTATTCTCCTCTTACCTTTGCGTGTTTTGAATCTGCTCTCTTACCTTTCTTTGAGTCCAAGATTTCTCGTGGTTTGGTTTATGTCGTACCTTCAGGGTTTCGCTTCCTCCCTTTTATAACGGTGGTGCTACAATCATCAAGTCTGCATCTCGCTTGTTGTAACGTTCATCTAATATTTTTACCTTGAAATCTTTATCCGTATGTGTACCTTGACGGATATCCGTATCATTGAAAAGCATTATGAGAAGAATGAGCATTGGTGAATTTGGAGTATACCTTGAGCATGTGTTGTTCATGCCAATGGAACCATTGCAGAGTGATACGTCCAAAACGTATCTACTTTCCCGAACACTTTTGTTGTTGTTTCTCCTCTATACTTGTGTGATTTGGATGCAACTAATGCGAACTAACGCTGTTTTCAGCAGAATTGCCTTGGTGTCTACTTTTTGTGTAGAAAATCAACTATCAGGAAAAATCCCGGAAAATATGCCAAAAATCCTATATCACCCGAAGACTCTAGGAGCCAAAATACGAGACGGAGAGGAGCCCTGGGGTGGCCACACCACCTGGTGGCGCGGGTCAGGCCAGGCCACGCCAGGGGGTGGTGTGGGCCCCCCAGGCACCCCCTTGGCCTCTCTCTTCGCCTATAATGAGCCTTCTGACCTAAAAACTTCGGGGGGTGCGACGTTTTTCCAGAAGGAGTTCTGCTCCGCCGCCACCACCAGATTCCACGAAACAGCACCAGAAACTCCGTTCTGGCACCCTGCCGGGACGGGGAATTGGAGGAGATCATCGCCATCATCATCACCATCGCTTCTCTATCGACCATCCATGTTTCCCCATCTATGAGTGAGTAATCCCCCGCTGTAGGCTATGGGGATGGTAGGGATTGGATGAGATCGGTCATGTAATGGCATCAGATTGTTAGGGCATAGTGCCTAGTATCTCTTATTAGTGCTTTATGACTTTGTTGCAACTTTGTTGTGCTTAATGCTTGTCACTAGGGCCTGAGTGCCATGATTTCAGATCTGAACTTATTATTGATTCATCATGATAGTATTGTTTTGGATCTTATCTACAAGTTGTTTACACACGTCGTTGTCCGGAACCTATGGTCCCGAAGTGACAGAAATCGGGGTAGCCGGAAGGGAAAGGCTTTGATGTGAGGATCACATGTGTTCACGGAGTGTTAATGCTTTGCTTTATTAAAAGGAGCACCTTCATTGCCAGTAGTTCCCTAGAGGCCCCGCTGCAAACAGGCTGGCATGACAAAAGATGTTGTGCAAGTTCTCATTGCGAGCACGTATGACTATATATGGAACACATGCCTAGGATTGCCTACCGCACTCGATTCCCACTGTTTACTGCTTTTGTTACTACTGTCTTTGTTTTGCTGCTACTGTTGCTTTACTATTCCTACTACAAAACTGTTGCTACTGATAAACTCTTGTGAGCAAGATTGTTTCCAGGTGCAGCTGAATTGACAACTCAGTTGTTAAGGCTGATAAGTATTCTTTGGATCCCCTTGTGTCGAATCAATAAATTGGGTTTCACTTCCCTCGAAAATACTGCGATACACCCCCTATACTTGTGGGTCATCAAGACTATTTTCTGGCGCCGTTGCCGGGGAGCATAGCTTTATTTATCAAGTTCACTTGGATTTTCTATTGTTCGCTGCTTTCCATCCATCATGGGTAAGTCTCGTGATGGCAAGGTTCCTATTTTACCATCCACTACAAGAAGAGGTACGGTTCTGAACACCTCTACCGCTCTTGATTCACCGTCTATTCTGAGTAAGTTCCTTACACCACCACATACACATGCTACACACACTACTACTACTGCTGAATCTGAAAATTCTAATGCTTATGATGCTGCTTCTACTGTGCTTGATAAGAGTGGTTCATTAGGTCCTTTCTTAGATGCTACGATTGCTAGAACTATAGTTGGAAATACCGAAACTCCTAATGAACACACTGCTGCACCTGTTAGCTCACCTGAGTCTAGTGAGAGTTATGATGCTGAAGAAGATTATGTTGAGATGACTGATGAGTTTATTGAAGAATGTAGGAACACCCATGATAGGAGCGCTGCTAAGAATCTCCTTGAGAGGCGTACTATTAGACCCAAAATATCTCCTGCTGCTAAGTTTGCTGCTTCTCCTGTAAACATTATAGATGAAGATTATGATTTCTCTCTCGATCTATCCTACATAGCTATTGTCGAGAAAGAACCTTTTGGCGGGACTAAGAATGAAAGTGCAATAGCACATATTAATGAACTTTCTACCATGAGTGGCTTGTTTTCTGATGATATTAAAATGCGTACTTACTTTGTTGCTAAGATTTTCCCTTTTTCACTGAAAGGAGAGGCTAAAACTTTGTTTGGTAATTTACCTCCTAGATCTATTGATAGCCCTGAGTGCTTGTTTAATACTTTCCTGCAGAAATATTTTCCTCCTAGTGCTAGACATGCTGTTTTGCAGGAACTTTTTGATTTTAAACAGGGAGAAAAAGAGGTATTGCCCGAATCTTGGGCAAGGTTTTGTGCTTTGATTCATGCACAGGCTGGAAGTCCATTACCTAAGAATGAACTACTTGATATATTTTATAATGGACTAACCGAAGAATCTAGGACATACCTAGATAGTTGTGCTGATTGTGTTTTCAGGAATAGGACTCCCAAGGAAGCTGAGGAATTAATGGCTAAAATAAGCAAGAATTATGAAGATTGGACTCCTCCTAAACAAGTTACACCTGAAGTAATTGTGCCTGAACCATCTATTCATGTGCCTATTCCAACATCAAAGAAGAGGGGAGTTATTGAATTAAATGATGAAGTGATGAAGGAAGCTAAAAAATGTCTTAAGGAGAAAGGAATTAAAGCTGCAGATGTCAAGAATTTACCTCCTATAGAAGAATTATGTAAGCCTATTCCCTATTCACCCACTATTG
Source organism: Avena eriantha (assembly GCA_910589775.1). Taxonomy (NCBI): domain Eukaryota; kingdom Viridiplantae; phylum Streptophyta; class Magnoliopsida; order Poales; family Poaceae; genus Avena; species Avena eriantha. Next base: position 248,554,183 of record OU342741.1, on the reverse strand, counting down.
AGGTACACTCTCTCCAACACTTTGATGAAGGTGATATCCCTTACTTGAAACCTCCTGATCAATGCTTAGAAGAATTTGATATCTTTATTGTTAAGCAAGATAACTTTAATAAAAGGGTGCAAAATCATCTAATGGAAAACACTAGAGCTATTGTTGAGTTGAAAGATATTGTGGAAAGAACCTTTAATGATGTTAAAATGATTGTTAAACACTTTCAAATGGTTCAAACTCAAATAGATCAACTCGTTAAAGTGCAAAACGACTTGCTAGTTAATGCTGCTAAAGAAAAACATGCTTATGAAATTAGAACTAGAAGTGGTGCTGCTACCCAGGATCCTCTATATCCTGAGGGGCATCCCAAAAGAACTGAGCAGGATTCTCAACAAGCTGAAAATAGTGGTTCTACTCGTAAGAAAAGGAAAAAGAAACATAAAAATGTTGTAGAACCCTCTAAACCTGCTATAGATCCTAATAGTATATCTATCTCTGATGCTGAAACTGAAAGTGGTAATGAAGAAAATTAAGTTCCTAATGAAGAAAAAGTTGAAGAAGAACCTGAAAACCACACTAAGACTACTAAATACACCAAAGAAGATTTTATTGCTAAGAAACATGGTAGTCAGAGGGAACCTTGGGTCCAAAAATGTTTCATCCCATCTGTCTAACATATGTAATGCTACATGGTCTAGTAATATAATGGCTACTTCCTATATATAATTGTTGCATCATAATTATATCATGCTCATGTCATCATGCCACCTTGCATTTGAGCATCATATAAAACCCTTTTCATTTAGTTCTTCTCTCATATGCATTAGTAATTGTATTTGACTCTTGATATATTGTATTTGGTTCTTGATAAATGCTTGATGCCCAAGTGGAGTTGGGGGCATATCTTTTATTCAACTCCATCACCTTTCTTTGTCACCACCTTATAATTCCACCATCCTAATTACCATGAGCTTTTATTTTCTTTTGCCATTTAATCTAGCTCATGTGGGTTGGGATGGATCCAATTCTTTTTTCCTTTAGCTTGGCTTTACTCCATATTTTGGGATGCATGTGTATAATGTCATGTTACATTATTATTGTTTTCACAAGAATAAAACATGGCATTTAATGCCCATGCATGGGCCATGCAAATCACCACCATTCTATTTTGTTTGGGTTTACTTGGATTTGTGAGTGGAGCTTGGTTCCTTGAGAATTAATTCATGTTAGCTCTATTCTTTTGCTTATCATCAAACCTTACCCCTCTCTCTTTATCCATCACCCATCTAGGCATGATCATGTGGGATCATTTTCCCATAAACCCACCATCTCCTCCATCTCATGCCTTATTTTGTTGGCTCATCACAAAAACCCTCTCACCGCTTTTTCTCTCTTCTCACTCTCCATGCCATCACCACCTACTTGTGGGATCTTGTGGATCATACTCTAGTAAAACCCTAACCCTCTCTAACCTCCTCTCTCTAACCCTAGTTCTAGTCCAAACCCTAACCCCTTACCCTAACCCTCACCTCACCTCCCTCCTCTCACCATGCCGAGGCACCTACCCTGGCTCTAGCTACCCCTCTCCAACACTAACCAACCCTAACCCGAGCCCTCCCAAAAACCCTAGCCGAGGCTAACCCTAGCTACACCCGAGCCTCCCTCTCTTTCTCTCTCTCTCCCTGCCATGTTGGCCCCACACCGAGCTACCCCTCTCTCCCTGGCCCACCTGGCAGCCCCTACCCTGCCCTGCCCTGGCCGCCCACATCGAGCACGTGAAGGAGGAAGAAAAGTGGCCCCCGAGCCCCCACGGCATCCCCTTCTACCCCGTTCTTATCTCCACCCTCGCCTCTGCCGTGCCCCAGTGTCCCTCCCCTGACCCTGCGCCAACCCTCTCCTCCCCAGCTACCCCGTTCCCCTTCTTCTCCAACTCCGGCCACCGCTCTCGTACCGTCGTCCACCTGCAGATCGAGGAGGCGTGCGTGGAGTCGTGGTTGTCGGGGAAGTCCGTAGTCGCCCTCTGCATCACCCGGAGCACGCCAGCGAGGAGGAGAAGCCCCGGACCTACCGCAGTACCGCGACGCCGCCGAAACCCTAGCCCGGCTGTCCGTCTGCATCGCCGTCATCCTGCTGTGCCTCTTCCCGATCCGACCACTCCGTCGACCCCGCGGTGAGCCCCGGATCCTCTCTGACATCCCCTCTCTCTCCGGTATGGCCTGGACTCACCGTTCGTTTCATCGAACACGCGCTGTGCGCCGATGGCCGCTACTTCGACTCGTCGCCGCGCCACCGCACGCCTTACCTAGCCATCCATCCCCCTCCTAACAACGACCTCCATCCTACCGCACTGGTACCGCCCCTCTGCGCGTGCGTCCCGCGTCGCGGGTTCGAATCCCCGCCTCGCCGTGCCGTGCGCTGGCGTTCCGTCAGAGCCGCAGAGAAGATCCACAGTGTCGCGCGCACTTTGCAATCCCCCCCCACATCTTTTTACTGCTCAACCCGCAATCCATCGGGCCCCACCAGTCAGCCCCTCTAACTCTTTAGCAAAAAAGCCCCCCAGGTTCCAAAAACCCTAACCCGCAGTCCCCGGATCCACCACGTGTCACCCACCAGCTGGCCACGCGCGCAGTGGACCCGCGGCCCCGTTGGACCCACCTGTCGGTCACCTGGGCTAGCCTCTGTGCCGGTGGGAAAAGATTTATGTGCGTCATTCCCGCATAGTCAGCGCTGGCCCACCTGTCTGTGACTGGGGCTAGATCTGCCTGGGTGTAAAAAGTCCATCTGTTTATCTTTTTTAAAAAGTATTTCAGAAAATGTTTAAATATGAATTTTAAATCTGTTTTAAATAACTTTAAGATTATAAATTAAAATAATACAAATGATATATGTTTTGGAATCAAAAAAATGTGAGGAATTCAAATATGCTATTCAAAATATTATTTGAGCACTTTAAATTTTCGAGATGATTAAAATTACAATAAAATGCTCTTTTCTTAATAAATTAATAACTTTAATTCTACAACTCTGAATTCGACAAATAATATGTCTAACTCGATCAGAGCGATGAGCCCGTTCTATCTATGCATTCCTTGTTCTGAATTGAAGCATGCATCATGTCATTGTTACAAATCAGAACTGTTTATGGCAATAAAACTTGATCAAATAAATAATAAAATAAATTATTCTTGTCCCCACATCTCACCCATGCCATGCTACTTTATTGCCATGTAAATGGTGCATCATTCATCATGGCATGCCTGCTTGCTTGTCGCATTTTATTCATATGCGTGTGCACTTTATTCATGTTGGCCCTTGTTTGTTTGGTTCTTCTTCGAATAGACGCCCAGCAGGAGAATTATCAGGAATCACAGGAGTTCTACCCAGATCCATCTCTCGCTTCAACTGAGCTGCCAGGCAAGCACTACCACATGCTTGCATACATATAGTACCTATTGCCTCTATCTTATTCTTGCATCATTGAGTCGCGATTGCATTAAATTGAATCCCAAGTACTGCATAGCCTTTACTTTTAAACCCCAACGAGCCTGTTCCCCAAACCCATGAGCCATTACGACAGGAGTTGTTTGAGCCATGCGAGTCGTAGAAAATCATGTGTAGGGTATGTGAGAGTCTGATGGATAACGGGGTACCTAAACAACTTAACATGAGTAGTAATGGGATAACTAATGAAAGAGACATCGGTGAGCAATATCTGCTATTTGGTTTTTCAAGCTCACTTGTGTCCCGTAGGACCCCGAGTACTTGATTCCTGTTCCTTGACTATTCGCACTATCCACATCCGGGAGGCCTTATGGACCCCCCTGAGCTAGAGCTTGATTCATTCTTATTTCTTGGGGCCACAATTAGTTTGGGGCTTTATTACTATCATGTACTTATGCCATGTCTACTGCTTTATTTAAGATTGTGCGAGGAGCACCTGTACTGTTTAAGAATGCAGAATGTTTTCGCGGTATTGACAAGCCCAGTCACATTTTCAGGTTCCCAGTCGTTTACAGCCATTGTCGCAAACCCTGGGTCCGTCTCGGAGCCGGCCAACTTCGTTGCGGGTAGCTTATTGGGGTGGCCCCCTGAAATATTTCTGAATCCTGTGATCGCTTTATCGTGAATGCCTCGTTGGGTTTTGAGTTGGTTTTTCCGAGGTTGATCGAGTGTGTGTTGCTATTTGTGCACCCCTGCAGGGTAAATCTTTCTGAAAGCCGTGTCCGCGGTTATGGACGACTTGGAGCACAGTTTCTCGATCATAGACAAGTGTAACTAAAGTACTGCTTTTAAATTGACTAAATACCTGACTAGTAAATAGTGCAATACTCATGGAATGGTTAATAAAATTGCCAACGGATGGGGGTTGTTCGTTCGCTTCCTCGTTGGTAAGCGAGGAGGAGGATGGATCTGTTAATTATACTATTATAAGTGTTGTTCTTAATTCACGGACATCCTTCTATCATTGGTTATGCGGATGGTTAACGAGTATCTATAGACTTGTTAGTTATTATCTTTTGCTGCAATTGCGTCACCCCAGGTTGTGTCCCCTTTAGAGGCATAAAGACTTGCTGAGTACCCCTAGGGTCTCACACGATAAATTGTTTGATTCAGATGAACAGGTGTATTCGGAAGATGGATACTGGGTGGAGGAGATGGATGATGTTGGCAACGATCACTCGGTGTAGAGATTCCGGGAACGGGGATCCGTGAGATCTGTGGGCGGGATGTGTTTATTTATGTGGCATCTTATGCCAATTTGCTTCTTATCCATACTCGGATCTTGTTTTCTGCTTCCGCCTGGTACTCTGATGTTTGATGTGTGAGGAGCTATCCGAAACTATTATATCTATCAAGGATATTTGGATCTTGCCGTATGGCATTGCAATATTTCTATTTCTTTTAGATGGAATGGCTCTGAGGACTGTTGTATGTGGCTTGCATACATACTCACTTGTGTATGTAGTTGATCCCTTCACCTGCCGATTACGCCGCTCGTTCTTGTCCTGATGTTCTGAAAGTGGTTAGGAAGGCCGAAAGGTCTACCTGTGAGTGGCCCCTGGGCCCCACCGTACTATTTTAACCACTTTCGCTCATCCAGGCATGTAACTAAGAGCGTAATTCACCAAGGTAGTTACAAAAAACCAATGCCTTTCCCTGATAAGAAACACAAGTCAAAAGAAGATGAACACTATAATATGTTTTGTGAGTGGATCAAACCTTTATTCTTGCAAATTCCTTTGACTGATGCTATTAAATTGCCTCCTTATTAAAAGTATATGAAGGACATTGTCTCGAATAAAAGGAAGATCCCTAATGAAGAAATCTCTACTTTGCTTGCTAATTATTCCTTCAATGGTAAGGTTCCTAAGAAACTTGGAGACCCAGGGATTCCAACTATCCCTTGCTCTATTAAGAACAGTTATGTTAGAACTGCTTTGTGTGATTTGGGAGCTGGAGTTAGTGTTATGCCTTTCTCTCTCTATAAGAGGCTTCAACTTGAAAAATTGATACCAACTGATATATCTTTGCAAATGGCCGATAAGTCTACCACTATTCCTGTGGGTATATGTGAGGATGTACCTGTCCAGGTGGCTCATAATTGCTTGATATTAACTGATTTTGTTGTGGTTGAAATGCCTGAAAATGATAATATGTCTATTATTCTTGGGAGACCTTTTCTTAATACTACAGGAGCTGTTATTAATTGTAATCAAGGAAAGGTGACCTTCAATGTCAATGACAAGGAACATACTGTGTATTTCCCCAAGAATATTGAAAGGACTTATGGTTTAAATTCAATTGAACATGTTGAAGGCATTCAACTTGGAGAAATATATTGTCCCATACTAAAAGAAAATTTTAAAACTATTATGATTGGGACCATTGCTATCAAGGTTGAGGTAACATAATCATTAGGGGAATACCAAGTTTTGTCTCATATGAATTGGTTTGGTAGCAAGACTTGATCAACCTTGCTAACAAAAGGATTCCATTGAACAAAACAATGTTTTCATTATGATTATCTCCGCTTATTTCTATCCTTAACTTTTTGTTTTTGCTTTCATTTAGTTTCCTTTGTGTTGTTAATTTGCTTGCATGCTAGAACTTCTGTAGTTCTAGCCTTGTTTTTGTCCTCGCATCATGTTTCCAAACAGAAAAAAATCTGTCTGTCAGAAAAATCATTCTTCTATTTTTGAAAAATGCCCAGAAATAAAGTGTCTCGAAAAATTCCAGAAAATTCATATTAAATTTTTACGTGAAAAAAAGGGACAGAAGAGTACCTGGTAGGTACCAGGGGGGCCCACCTGGAAGGCACACCATGTGGTGGCACGGCCAGCCCTGGGTGGCACCATGCCCTGGTGTGGGCCACCCCTGGCCCCCCACTACCTCTCTCTCCTGCCACTTTCTTCTCTCTCCCGAGTAAGCTCTACTTCATAGCTCGAATTCGCGTTCTCTCTGTGCTTGCCCTCGATTTCTTCGATCTCTTTGCTCAGCCCATCTTTCTTGCTGAAATTTGGAGGAATTGTTCCTTGGTATGTGACTCCTCCCCTTGTCCAAGTAGATTTGTGTTTAGTGGATTGTATGTTGAGTATTTTGCTGCTGTAGGTGACTGGTTTTGAGGGCTTGTAAGCTTGTTTGATGCTTAGAGTGATGGGTTCATAGCATGGAAAACAAAAAATTTCTACCGCAAGAACGAACAAAACCTAGATCTAATCTAGATAAAAGCCAAGATCTAATCTATTAGACATGAGCAACGAGATAGATAGGAACTAACCCTCGTAGATCCGAAAGTGTTAACGAGATTAAATCGCGTGGTTGATGTAGTCGATCACTTGCCGATCTCAAGATCGTGTGGACGATCCTTCCGGCGTCGCGTTCCAGCAGCGCTTCCGCAGTCGGTCAAGTGGACGATCCTTCCTGCGCCGCGTTTCGGCAGCGCTCCCGCAGTCGGTCACACGTGCGGAGTCGAAGCAGACCTTCCTCTCCTCGTTCCAGCGAGCAGCGGAGGTAGTAGATCTTCTCCACGGAATCCCAGGAGCACGACGGTGTGGTGGTGGTGGTGGAGTAGAGAATTCTGCAGGGCTTCGCCTATGCCTGTGCAGAAGAAGGGTGGAGGAGAGAGGTGGCAGAGATTGGAGTTATGAGAGCAAGGGAGGAGGGGGCGCCCCTGCCCTTCTATTTAAGGGGGGAGGGCGCCTTGGGGAGGGGGAGTCCTTGTAGGACTCCCCTCCTCTAGGCCGGCGGATTGGGGAGTGGGGGGAGGAGTCCTCCTCCCCCACGACTCCTTGTCTTGACCCACCAGGACTCCTTGATCCCTATCTTGATTTTCAAGCAAACTCCAAGATATCTTCTAGAACCTTCCGGAACATTCCGAAACCTTCTAGAATCCTCATACAAACACTCCGAAACATTTTCTAACTCAGAAAATGATCCCCTATATATGAATCTTATTCTCCGGACCATTTCGGATCTCCTCGTGATGTCCCGAATACAATCCGAGACTCCGAACAACATTCGGTCTCCAACGCATATTCCATATCTACTTAAAACAACTTCGAACCTTAAGTGTGTCACCCTACGGTTCGTGAATATGCAGACATGATAGAGACACATCTCCTATCAATAACCATCAGCGGGACCTAGAGATCCATAATGGCTCCCACATACTCAACGATGACTTCGCGATCGATTGAACCACTTACATACGAAACCAATTCCCTTTGTCTCGCGATACTATACTTATCCGAGGTTTGATCGTCGGTATCTCCATACCTAGTTCTACCTCGTTACTGATAAGTACTCTTTACTCGTTCCGTGATATGTCATCCCTTGTGACCTAGTCACATGCTTGCAAGCTAACTAGATGACATTCCACCGAGAGGGCCCAGAGCATATCTATCCGTCATATGGATGGACAAATCCCAATCTTGGTTCATGCGCTTCAACACATACTTTCAGAATACCCAATGACACTTTTATAACCACCCAGTTACGAAGCGGCGTTTGATGTCATCAAAGTATCCATCCGGTGATGGTGATTAACATAACCTCATGGTCGAAGGATTAGGTTACTATGTATTTGAAAGCTTACAGCAATACGAACTTAATGACTTGACCTTATGCTACGCTTACTATGGGTGTGCGTCCATCACATCATTCTCCTAATGATACAACCTTGTTATTAATCACATCCTAATGTCCATGATCAGGAAACCATGATCATCAATTAATCAACAAGCTAGTTCAACAAGAGGCTTACTAGGGACTCTCTTATGTTTACAAAACACACATGTATTAGTGTTTCCTAATAATACAATTATAGCATGGGATGTAAACATTCATCATAAACACAAAGATATAATAATAATCACTTTTATTATTGCCTCTTGGGCATATCTCCAACAGTCTCCCACTTGCACTAGAGTCAATAATCCAGATTACATGGTAATATACCGAACACCCATGGCGTTCTGGTGTTGGTCATGCTTTGCCCTAGGGAGAGGTTTAGTCAACGGATCTGCCACATTTAGATCAGTGTGTACTTTGCAAATCTTTATGTCACCATCTCTGACATACTCGCGAATAGCGTGGAAACGTAGCTTGATGTGCTTCAGCTTGCTATGTGACCTTGGCTCCTGTGCATTAGCTATGGCACCTGTGTTGTCACAGTAGATGGCCATCAGGTCCAACGCACTAGGAACCACGCCAAGTTCAGTAATGAATTCCTTCATCCAAACGGCTTCTTGTGCAGCCTCCGAAGCAGCTATGTATTCCGATTCAGTTGAAGATTTTGCCACAACGCTTTGCTTCACACTCCTCCAGCTCACTGCAGCACCATTCAAAATAAATACGTATCCCGACTGTGACTTTGAGTCATCCGGATCGGTGTTCCAACTAGCATCGGTGTAACCGTTTACAACAAGCTGTTCATCACCTCCATAAGAAAGAACCATATCCTTAGTCCTATTTAGGTACTTTAGGATATTTTTGACCACTGTCCAGTGCTCCATTCCAGGATCACTTTGATATCTGCTAGTCAAACTAACAACATGTGCTATATCCGGTCTTGTACACAGCATTGCATACATGATAGAACCTATGGCCGAGGCATAGGGAATATTATTCATTTTCTCTCTATCTTCTGCCGTAGCTGGACTTTGAGTTTTACTCAAGGTCTTACCTGACAACATGGGCACGAACCCTTTCTTGCTATCTTCCATTCTAAACTTCTTTAGAACTTTGTCTAAGTATGTACTTTGTGAAAGCTCTATTAGGCGTCTTGATCTATCTCTATAAATCTTGATGCCTAGAATATATGCCGCTTTGCCAAGATCCTTCATTGAAAAACTATTATTCAAATAGGTTTTGATGCTATTAAGAAGTTCTATATCATTCCCAATCAACAATATGTCATCTACATATAGTACTAGGAATGCTATAGAGCTCCCACTCACTTTCTTGTAAATACAAGCTTCTCCATAAGTTTGTATAAATCCAAAGTTTTTGATTACTTTATCAAAACGTTGATTCCAACTCCAGGATGCTTGCTTCGTCCATAAATGGAGCGCTGAAGCTTGCATACCTTGTCAGCATCTTTAGGATCGACAAAACCCTTGGGTTGTACCATATACAACTCTTCCTCAATGTCACCATTAAGGAACGCCGTTTTGACATCCATCTGCCAAATCTCATAATCAAAATGTGCAGAAATTGCTAACAAAATCCTCACAGACTTTAGCTTCGCTACTGGTGAGAAAGTCTCATCATAGTCAACTCCTTGAATTTGTCGGAACCCTTTCGCGACAAGTCGAGCTTTATAGACGGTAACATTACCATCAGCATCTGTTTTCCTCTTGAAAATCCATTTGTTCTCGACAGCCTTACGGCCATCCGGTAAGTCCACCAAAGTCCATACTTGGTTTTCGTACATGGATCCCATTTCGGATTTCATGGCCTCTAGCCATTTGTCGGAATCTGGGCTCACCATAGCTTCTTCATACGTCGCAGGGTCATCAGCGTTGTCTACCAACATGACGTTCAAGGCAGAGTCATACCAATCAGGAGTGGTACGAACCCTCGTTGACCTGCGAGGTTCAGTAGTAACTTCATTTGAAGTTTCATGATCATTATCATTAGATTCCTCTCCAATTGGTGCAGGCGGCACAAAAACATCTTCCGGTGCTGTGCTACTCTCAAATCCGAGAGAAGGTTCAATAACCTCATCGAGTTCTACTTTCCTTCCAGTCACCTCTTTCGAGAGAAACTCCTTCTCAAGAAAGGATCCATTCTTTGCAACGAAAACTTTTCCTTCGGATCTATGATAGAAGGTATACCCAATTGTTTCTTTAGGGTATCCTATGAAGACGCATTTCTCCGCTTTGGGTTCTAGCTTATCAGGTTGTAACTTCTTTACATATGCCTCGCAACCCCAAACTTTAAGGAACGACAACTTAGGTTGCTTACCAAACCACAATTCGTACGGTGTCGTTTCAACGGATTTAGATGGTGCCCTATTTAAAGTGAATGTGGCTGTCTCTAATGCATAGCCCCAAAATGATAACGGTAAATCTGTAAGAGACATCATAGACCAAACCATATCTAAGAGAGTTCGATTACGACGTTCGGACACACCATTACGCTGTGGTATTCCCGGCGGTGTCAACTGCGAAAGTATTCCACATTTCTTTAAATGCATGCCAAACTCATAACTCAGATATTCACCTCCACGGTCAGAACGCAGAAACTTAATCTTCTTGTTACGATGATTTTCCACTTCACTCTGAAATTCCTTAAACTTCTCTAAAGTTTCGGACTTATGTTTCATAAAGTAGACATACCCATATCTACTCAAGTCATCCGTGAAAGTGAGAACATAACGATATCCACCACGCGATGCTACACTCATTGGACCGCACACATCGGTATGTATTATTTCCAATAAGTCTGTAGCTCGCTCCATTATTCTAGAGAATGGAGTCTTAGTCTTTTTTCCCATTAAACATGCTTCGCATCTTTCAAGTGATTCAAAATCAAGTGATTCAAGAAGTACATCAGAGTGGAGTTTCTTCATACGCTTCACTCCAATGTGACCAAGACGACAGTGCCACATGTATGTAGAATTATCATTCAATTTTATTCGTTTAGCATCTATGTTGTGAACATGTGTATCACTACTATCGAGATTCAGTAAGAATAAACCATTCATCTCAGGTGCATTACCATAAAAGATATTACTCATATAAATCGAACAACCTTTATTCTCGGACTTAAAAGAGTAACCGTCTCGCAATAAACAGGATCCAGATATAATGTTCATGCTTAACGCAGGCACCAAATAACAATTATTTAAATTTAAAACTAATCCCGAAGGTAGATGTAGAGGGAGCGTGCCGACGGCGATCACATCAACCTTGGAGCCATTTCCAACGCGCATCGTCACCTCGTCTCTTGCTAGTCTTCGTTTATTCCGCAGCTCCTGTTTCGAGTTACAAATATGAGCAACCGAACCAGTATCAAATACCCAGGCACTACTACGATTACTAGTAAGATACACATCTATAACACATATATCAAATATACCTTTCTTCTTGATGTTGCCGTTCTTCAGATCCGCTAGGTACTTGGGGCAGTTACGCTTCCAGTGACCAGCACCCTTGCAGTAGAAGCACTCAGTTTCAGGCTTAGGACCAGCCTTGGGCTTCTTAGCAGGTGCGGCAGCTTTCTTGCCGTCCTTCTTGAAGTTGCCCTTGTTCCTAGGCTTGCCCTTTTTCTTGAAATTGGTGGTCTTATTGACCATCAACACTTGGTGCTCCTTCTTGATCTCCACTTCAGCAGTTTTCAGCATGGACGATAGTTTAGGCAACGTCTTGTTCATGCAGTGCATGTTGTAGTTCATCACAAAGTTCTTGTAACTTGGTGGCAGTTATTTGAAGGAGACGGTGAATCCCCAATTCATTAGGAATCGATATTCCCAACTCTTGGAGCTTCTTTGCATACCCAGACATGGTGAGCACGTGCTCGCTAACGGAGCTTCCTTCTTCCATCTTACAGTTAAAGAACTTTTCGGAGGCCTCATAGCTCTCCATGGCCACGCGAGTCTCAAAAATTAGCCTGAGCTCCTTAATGATCTCGAACGGGTCGTGGTGCTCAAAACGCTGTTGGAGCTCCGCTTCTAAACCGTACAGGATGGCACACTGAACTGTGGAGTAATGATTTTTCCGAGTGGCGAAAACATTCTTTTTGTCATCGGTGGCATTATCTGCAGGTGGGTCACCTAGCGGTGCATCGAGCACATAGGTCAACTGACCAGCCCTGAGGACGATCTTCAGTACACGGAACCAGTCCGTGAAATTGCTTCCATTGTTTTTAAGCTTTTCTTTCTCTAGGAACGCATTGAAATTGATGGAGGGGGTCGCCATAATCTACAACAATTTGCAAGTAGTTTAGACTAAGTTTATGACAAATTGAGTTCAAATTTAATACTTAAATTAACTAGGTGAACTCCCACTCAAAAAAACATCCCTCACATTGTCTTGGTGATTACACGAACCAAGTCCACTACACCAAGTCCGATCTTCACGAGAGAAGATGTAGTTTCATCGGCGAACAATCTTCATGTTCATCATATCATTTATATGACTCATGCTCTACCTTTCCGTATTCCGTGTTCCGAGACCATGTCTGTACATGCTAGGCTCGTCAAGATAACCTTAGTTTCCGCATGTGCAAATCTGGCTTGCACCCGTTGTATGCACACGTAGAATCTATCACATCCGATCATCACGAGATGCTTCGAAACGATGAGTCTTAGCAACGGTACCAACTAAGGGTGAACACTTTATTACTTGATATTTAGTGAGAGGGGTCATCTTATAATGCTACCGTCGTGATCTAAGCAATACAAGATGCATAAAGGATTAACATCATAGGCAATTCATAATTAGTGTGATATGATATGGCCTTTTCTTCTTGCGCCTTTGATCTCCATCTCCAAAGCACGAACATGATCTCCATCATCACCAGCATTGCGTCAAGGTTAGTGGCGCCGCTTCATGGTTGTCCATCATCACCAGCAACTATTACAACTACTTGGAATAAAGTTATTACAAGATGAATAGACACGCAGGCCTTAACAGAATTAAAGACAACCATTAGGCTCCTGCCGGTTGCCATATTACAACAAGGATCATTGCATACATCAAATACAATCACAATCACATGATGGCCATATCACATCACAAAACCCCTGCAAAAACAAGTTAGACGCCTCTAATTTTCTTTGCAAGTTTTACGTGGTTTGGGGCTTTCGCATAAGACCGATCTTACCTACGAACAAGGACCACAACGTTGATACAAGTGTTGTCAAGATGCTCATTGTAAATTGAATCTTAACTATGGTGGGAGAGACAGACACCCGCAAAGCCACTTGTGCAAAGCAAGTTGCACGTCAAGCGTGGAGCAAGTCTCATGTGCGATGACATGTAATGTTAGCCCGAGCCGCTTCATCCCACCATGCCGCAAGATGCAAAGTACACGCTAAGACACCGACAACAAAAGCATCAACGCCCACAAAAACATTGTGTTCTACTCGTGCAACAGATCTACGCATAGATACGGCTCTGATACCACTGATGGGTTCGTAGCATGGAAAACAAAAAATTTCTACCGCAAGAACGAACAAAACCTAGATCTAATCTAGATAAAAGCCAAGATCTAATCTATTAGACATGAGCAACGAGATAGATAGGAACTAACCCTCGTAGATCCGAAAGTGTTAACGAGATTAGATCTCGTGGTTGATGTAGTCGATCACTTGCCGATCTCAAGATCGTGTGGACGATCCTTCCGGCGTCGCGTTCCAGCAGCGCTTCCGCAGTCCGTCAAGTGGACGATCCTTCCGGCGCCGCGTTTCGGCAGCGCTCCCGCAGTCGGTCACACGTGCGGAGTCGAAGCAGACCTTCCTCTCCCCGTTCCAGCGAGCAGCGGAGGTAGTAGATCTTCTCCACGGAATCCCAGCAGCACGACGGTGTGGTGGTGGTGGTGGAGTAGAGAATTCTGCAGGGCTTCGCCTATGCCTGTGCAGAAGAAGGGTGGAGGAGAGAGGTGGCAGAGATTGGAGTTATGAGAGCAAGGGAGGAGGGGGCGCCCCTGCCCTTCTATTTAAGGGGGAGGGCGCCTTGGGGAGGGGGAGTCCTTGTAGGACTTCCCTCCTCTAGGCCGGCGGATTGGGGAGTGGGGGGAGGAGTCCTCCTCCCCCACGACTCCTTGTCTTGACCCACCAGGACTCCTTGATCCCTATCTTGATTTTCAAGCAAACTCCAAGATATCTTCTAGAACCTTCCGGAACATTCCGAAACCTTCTAGAATCCTCATACAAACACTCCGAAACATTTTCTAACTCAGAAAATGATCCCCTATATATGAATCTTATTCTCCGGACCATTCCGGATCTCCTCGTGATGTCCCGAATACAATCCGAGACTCCGAACAACATTCGGTCTCCAACGCATATTCCATATCTACTTAAAACAACTTCGAACCTTAAGTGTGTCACCCTACGGTTCGTGAATATGCAGACATGATAGAGACACATCTCCTATCAATAACCATCAGCGGGACCTAGAGATCCATAATGGCTCCCACATACTCAACGATGACTTCGCGATCGATTGAACCACTTACATACGAAACCAATTCCCTTTGTCTCGCGATACTATACTTATCCGAGGTTTGATCGTCGGTATCTCCATACCTAGTTCTACCTCGTTACTGATAAGTACTCTTTACTCGTTCCGTGATATGTCATCCCTTGTGACCTAGTCACATGCTTGCAAGCTAACTAGATGACATTCCACCGAGAGGGCCCAGAGCATATCTATCCGTCATATGGATGGACAAATCCCAATCTTGGTTCATGCGCTTCAACACATACTTTCAGAATACCTTTATAACCACCCAGTTACGAAGCGGCGTTTGATGTCATCAAAGTATCCATCCGGTGATGGTGATTAACATAACCTCATGGTCGAAGGATTAGGTTACTATGTATTTGAAATCTTACAGCAATACGAACTTAATGACTTAACCTTATGCTACGCTTACTATGGGTGTGCGTCCATCACATCATTCTCCTAATGATACAACCTTGTTATTAATCACATCCTAATGTCCATGATCAGGAAACCATGATCATCAATTAATCAACAAGCTAGTTCAACAAGAGGCTTACTAGGGACTCTCTTATGTTTACAAAACACACATGTATTAGTGTTTCCTAATAATACAATTATAGCATGGGATGTAAACATTCATCATAAACACAAAGATATAATAATAATCACTTTTATTATTGCCTCTTGGGCATATCTCCAACATAGAGATATAGTTTTGATGCATGTTTAGGCCTCTTGCCAGTACCTGTGAGTAGAATCCTTCATTATATTTGCTTTGCAATCACTTGTTTAATAGGTGTTTAAATTTCAGAATAGAAGATGAGTGAACACCACCTAAACCAACATGAGCTTTGGGTGCCTGATGTCATCAAGGTCCACCGGGAGGAGGAAGTTTTTCCCTCCATTTATCCATGTTCTGAGTTCATGAGAGCTGCAGGAATTCTACCAGATTTCCACACTTTGGTTTCTAATGCGGGGTTAGAGCACTTTTTGGAAGACGAATCTTGTCAATTTGTGAAGATAACCATGTCTATGGTGCAGGATTTCAAATTTAGTCACTCTTTGCCTAACCCCATGGTCCATTACAAAATTTACAATATAGCTGTCAACCTTTCTCTTGATGATTTTTGTGCAGCTATTAAGGTACCTCAATCGGGATCATGTAAGAAGATTAAAGAGAGACCGGAACCACTCATGGATTTATACGCAGAAATTTGTCAAGGGAGTAGCTTCTCGAAGGAGAATGGAAAAATCCGTAACATTCATCTTCCCTCTATTCGCTACTTTTCCTACTTTATTGCGAAGTGTGTTCTTGCTAGGAAAACTGCAAATAAGTTATCTTCGTTTGATTTAGCATTTATCTCTGCTGCTCTTAGACGAGATAGGTCCTACAACTTGGGTGCTTTGATAGCTTTCCGTCTTGCTGCTAACCGTGAGAAGGGTGGAATTTGTGGAGGCCTCATTGCTTCTCATTTTCTAGCATTGCATGGTTTAGTGCCTCATCCTCTAGACCTACAGTTTCCCATAGAGAGGCTTGATTTTAATTCCATGGTACAGCATAAATATATTTTCTCGTGGGCTAGCTTGAGTGAGTTGTGTTATGAAATAACCTTTCTCAAAGCTGGCTGGATAAAGAGCAAGTCCGAGCGTGTTGTTCTTTTGCCTGCACCTGTTTTGTTTAACCTTGATAACAGGGAAGGATGGTCCCTCACTGAGGAGGAGCTTGACACGTAGTTGGGAGAGCTCTCCCAACAGGAGCAGGACACTAGAAGGGAGGTCACGGATGATTCGGTCCAGCCCTCGAATGAGGGAGAGTCTTCATATCAGCAGCCTGCTTATGATTGGGGACCTTCTTCTTCCTCTCATGGGCCCGGTTACGACCATTCTTACCAAGATCCGCCCGCTGGGAACCCCTATTCTTACATGGATTGATACCCACTTAGGCCAAAAGCCTAAGCTTGGGGGGAGGTACACGGACACCGCACTCATCTCCATATCATGTTGCGTCGGTTCTTTGTATATTCATGTTTTCGTTCTCTTTTTAGTTTTCGTTTTTATTTGCTTTTGCTTTCTAAAAATACAAAAATACCAAAAATATTTTTGTTGTTTCTCTTTGGTTTGCTTCTTCTTTTTGCCTTGGTTTGCTTTTCCCTTTTTTGCTTTGTTTGAACTATTCGAAAACCCCAAAAAGATTTTGCTTTGCTTGTTTTTCTCTTTTGGTTCTTGTTTAAAAATCGAAAACACCAAAAATATTTGTCGTTCTTCTTTGGTTTTTGCGAGTTGGCTACAGGGTTCGGCAGTTCTCAGTGGATTATTGGCTTCATATTATTATTCAAGCCACACAAGTGAAGAGCAATAATGAGGATCAATGACAACTTGAGGCGTGGTAAGAGGCTGGTAATGAACTCTATTTGTTTTCATTTTTGTACATATACTCATCATTGTGAGCTTGCTTAGTCCGTTCATGTAGAGTATATGTTTTCTTTGGATGCTTAGAAGTTCTTGCTTTCTTGTGATTAGCTCCAGCTCGCTAATAGTTTGTAGCATGTCTCATGAATGTTTGCTTGCATTACTCTATTCAGAAATTGGTATGACACTGTGGTATCCTCCTCTGAATGTTTCATTTGATCGACTTGGCACATGCTCATGCATGCACATGACTGTAATAATCAGTTAAGCCTTGACGAATTATTTTGCCTTGAGGATATTGAATCATTTTCATGCCATGAGTAGTCTTGTTTTGTTGTAAGCATGATAATGACAGCTATTGCTCTCTCGTTTGTCGCTCCCTTACTATTGCTAGCATTCATTTCCACTGAGTGTTTTACTCATGTTTCCAACTCCCTAAACCAAATATTTCCAAAGTGTCCACCATACCTACCCATTAGCATCATTTGCTACTTCCGTGCATATTCAATATGCCTTGTTTTCTTCCAAATAAAATGTTTGCTTGTTATGAGAAAGTTAGTTAGTAAAGCTCTCACGAACTTGATGGCACACTTTATTTTCTTGCACTTAATAAACCTGAACCATTGCGTCCTTCTTTGTTATGCATATGTTTGCGCTTTATGAGTTGAAGTTAGCAGAACCATGTATCATGGGGACCTCTTTTAGCGCTTCATAGGTACTTTGTACTTAGTTGATATCATGTTCTTTTGCTTATGGATCACGGCGGTGTGAAATAAAAGTGGAACTTGTAAGATCATGGAGTTTGTATGTATGTTAGAGAAACGCCTGGGCCACTAGCCGAAGCCATGCCTAATCATGGTGGAAACTTGCAGCATAACCATAATGAGCATTCTATGAAGCATCCTCAATAAAAATCTATGCACATAGTAAATAAAAAGATCGCTGCGATGCTCATTGTCTGCTTGCCTTGTATTTTGATTATGGGATAGCTCCCGTGTCATGTGCAAGGGGTACCCCGTTGGCGGTTCTCTATGATATGTATATACTTACAATGACAAGAGCTTACTTGTGACTAAAGTTGAGTAGCATGAGGATCGGTCTTTGTAAGTAAGGGGCATGAGACTTCAATTTATAACTTGTCAAGCATATCCTCTTAGTTGCGTCACTTTCACCTTAACCACATTAAAGATGCTTATGATAGGGGCAATGAGAGCTCAAAGCTAACGAGTACCATACTTTCAGCATTTGGAAGCCTTTCAAAATTATTCAAAACATTTTTTTTTCTTCTACTTGTTGAGTCTCCACATATTCTTTGAGCACCTTCTTGAGAGCATTAGTTGTCATTTTTTGTGTTTGTTCCATTACTTGATTATTCGTGTTATGACTTTGATGCTTGTATCTTTGATATCTTTACTTCTAGTCAGCACTTGAACTTCAGAGGTGCCCTGACATTCATAATCCAAGGCAAGCGAGATACCACTCTATCATACCTTTCTATGAGCATTGTAATGTTGCTTATGTTTGTGCTTCGTGCTACTTATTATTCTTGAGTTGGAATCTCTTCATCGCTTGCAATGACTATTAAGTAGACTCAGATGCATACTCTTTATTATGAATTGTCTAAGTAGTTGATCACATTGCTGAGATTATTTACATCATATGAAGCAAATGTGTTCGTGAAAGTTCTTTTATCGCACTCAGTTTTCAACTGAATTGCTTGAGGACAAGCAATAAGCTAAGCTTGGGGGGAGTTGATACGTCCAAAACATATCTACTTTCCCGAACACTTTTTCTGTTGTTTCTCCTCTATACTTGTGTGATTTGGATGCAACTAATTCGAACTAACGCTGTTTTCAGTAGAATTGCCTTGGTGTCTACTTTTTGTGCAGAAAATCAACTATCAGGAAAAATCCCGGAAAATATGCGAAAAATCCTATTTCACCCGAAGACTCCAGGAGCCAGAATACGAGACGGAGAGGAGCCCTGGGGTGGCCACACCACCTGGTGGCGCGGGCCAGGCCAGGCCGCGCCAGGGGGTGGTGTGGGCCCCCTAGGCACCCCCTCGGCCTCTCTTCACCTATACGGAGCCTTCTGACCTAAAAACTTCAGGAGGTTCGACGTTTTTCCAGAAGGAGTTCCGCTCCGCTGCCACCACCAGATTCCACAAAACAGCACCAGAAACTCCGTTCTGGCACCCTACCGGGACGGGGAATTGGAGGAGATCATCGCCATCATCATCACCATCGCTTCTCCATCGACCATCCATGTTCCCCCCATCTATGAGTGAGTAATCCCCCGCTATAGGCTATGGGGATGGTAGGGATTGGATGAGATCGTTCATGTAATGGCATTAGATTGTTAGGGCATAGTGCCTAGTATCTCTTATTAGTGCTTTATGACTTTGTTGCAACTTTGTTGTGCTTAATGCTTGTCACTAGGGCCCGAGTGCCATGATTTCAGATCTGAACTTATTATTGATTCATCATGATAGTATTGTTTTGGATCTTATCTACAAGTTGTTTACACACATCGTTGTCCGGAACCTATGGTCCCGAAGTGACAGAAATCGGGGTAGCCGGAAGGGAAAGGCTTTGATGTGAGGATCACATGTGTTTACGGAGTGTTAATGCTTTGCTCCGGTGCTTTATTAAAAGGAGCACCTTAATTGCCAGTAGTTCCCTAGAGGCCCCGCTGCAAACGGGCTGGCAGGACAAAAGATGTTGTGCAAGTTCTCATTGCGAGCACGTATGACTATATATGGAACACATGCCTAGGATTGTCTAGTACTTGGGTGCTTTATCTTATTTATCTGCAATTGCCCTATGTTCTGATTGCTATGTGAATTGTCTTATCCATGCAACGCCCGTCCATCCATCCCTATGCCTACCGCACTCGAATCCCACTATTTACTGCTTTTGTTACTACTGTCTTTGTTTTGCTGCTACTGTTGCTTTACTATTCCTACTACAAAACTGTTGCTACTGATAAACTATTGTGAGCAAGATTGTTTCCAGGTGCAGCTGAATTGACAACTCAGTTGTTAAGGCTGATAAGTATTCTTTGGCTCCCCTTGTGTCGAATCAATAATTTGGGTTTCACTTCCCTTGAAAATACTACGATACACCCCCTATACTTGTGGGTCATCACGGAGCCTAATTATTGTGCCTTTTCATACGGTTTCTTTTGTATCTTCCGGTGGTTTCCAACGCGATGATCTTCAGTCTAAATTTTGAGAGTTGGGTTGCACGATTTTTCTATTCATGTACGAAGTTAATAATTTGGGTACGGGATGGACCGATTGTAGCACCCCGATGAAATCACTACTAGAAAATTACTTGGTGTTTCTGTTTTGTGCATTATCATGAACACATCGCCAGGTCCCGGAGCCGCCGTCATCGTCCTCATCTCCTTTGGCCCCTCCCGCATCAGCCACGGCCGCCCCTTCCTGCGCACGCCGCCGCCTGATCCCACCCAGGCCACCGCCGATCTGCTTCCTCTCGGCGAGGCATTGCCGCCAACATCCCCTGGCACTACCGCCAACCCGGTCGACCTTGACCGCCTCCCCATCGAGTTCTCTGCTCGCCCGATCCTGAGCTCCCTCGGCCGCCTCGCCGCCCTTCTCCCGCGGGTGTCGCGCATCCCCGGTAGTGACCTCATCCCTCTGTAGGCCGTGCCACGTCCTCCCACGACGACTCGGTCCGCCCTGGCCTTCCTCTGCCCCTCCATGTCCGTCAGGCTGTCATCCTCCCTCTACATCAAGCCGGTGGCGCCGCTCACCGAGCTTGCCGAGCCTCCTCTCGAGCTCACCCGCCATGGTCCATCCTCCTCCTCACCGCGTCTGACCGCAGAAACCGAGCCACCACGCATCGTGGCCCTTTTTCTGGCACCGGGCCCAGGCCCCGTTGTCGCCATCTCTCCTCTAGGCCGACATACCCTTGCTGCCTTCGTTGTCTCCTGTGGCTGGATGATTTTTTGCCCTTGTGCCCCAAGTCAATCAACCTCATGTCGCATTCCTGTGATGTCTGATGTCCAGTTTCGTGTCCAGGTGATGGCAGTTTTCTGTAGTGTTGGATGTCCACACTCCTTGTGCAATGGTTGTCCTGGCTTCCTGATCGGATGGTGCTTTGACACGGATGTGCTACCACCATAACCTCTTGGTGAGATGTTTGCAGCAAATATCTTCAAGTCGAGATGCCCCTTGAAGTAATTGTTGCGGATTCAAGTTCTCCATCGACCTAGTGCTGACAAGATCGCCTTCACGGATTCGAAGATCCAAACCCCTCTGAAGACCGACCGTGGACCCGAAGACCGGTCTAGAACACCAAGGTCTTCTTCACGAATGCGGATCCGAAGAGCCCGACCCTAGACCCTAAAGACCGAACCCCGGCATCGGCTTCATGCTCTCCTTCACGGACGAGACCCTGTTCTCGGAGGCGAAGACTGATCTCGTCGACCCCTAGACCCTTGGAACCCAAGATCGTCAGAACCCTATGTGTGACCCTAAGCCCCTATATTTTTATAACATGATATTTAATTGTGCATATTGAATTGTACATGATCGCATGCATATGTTGGGGTTTTGGGGGCATTTTGTCAGATCACCTAATAAGTAAATATGGAGACTATATGCGGGCTAATCTAGTCTTATATTGGCTCCATTTAAATTTGTTTGGCGAACCGATACCATGTTTTGCCTTGTTAATACAACATTAAAATTGTGGGGTAACTAAACAACATGAACCTTCTAATTAATTGACGGGACCCCGAATGCTTAATATTGCCTAGTCGCATCACATCTTTGCCATGTCATGCATCATATCATGAACATATCCGATCTTCTGCCGTAGTATTAAATAGTGCATCCAGTGTTTCTTTTAGTGCTATGCTTCTTCATGGATTAGGCCGTTGAGTTAATGTGAGTCTAAACAAGTCCTTCGGATAATGTATCTTTCGGCAGTTCTTCCAGGCGAGCATTCTCCCCCTTTCTACCTATTTTGCATTTGTAGTCTTTACTTCCTGTTGTTGATCTATTGCTATCCGTGTTGCGATGCTTTAGTTTCCATACAAATTATATCCATTGCAGCCTCTATATTGCCTTGGACACCTCCTATTGCCTATTGTTTGGTAGACAGTTGGCATTGTGAGTCATAGTTGCTTGCTCAGGTGTTGGTTCGAGTCGTCGAGTTCCACGGTTGTTGGGGTTGACACCTCCTTAATGGTGGAGATGATCATGGCTTTCAATATAATTTCTCAATTAAAATGCTGGGGATAGATATAATTAATCCAGAGGCACCGGTGGGAAATAGCTAATTGTTGGGGATATACTTTCCGGGTATCCTCAGAGTTCCTCACTGACCAGGGTGGCCCACTTCGGGTTAGAGCTTTGCTTCACAGGCGGCCCAGTTAGAGAGAGAAGACGGAGTCCAATCCGGCTACGGGAAGGCCTAGAAGACTTACCGACTTAGGCCCATAATGTTACTTGTAGTTCAAGATATACTCTGTAACCAACTCTTAGTCGTAGCCGGATTGATCTCTCCTATAAACCCTAGGCTGGATATCTATATAAGCCGTCCTAGGGAGAGCCTTTAGGGCACCAGATAACACCCAATACTTTAGACCCTCAACTCGCATAGGCGATACCATTGTAACCCATATTCCGGCTCTGCCGTATTACTGGATTGCTAGCAGGAGTAGGGTCCGTCCAAAGCCGGCGGATTCGAACCTAGGTAAACTTGTGTGCTCACCATCCCGGAACACCGTACGTCTCACACCCCTCTCTTCCGCACGCCTCGAGGACCCCCTCATGGCGTACTTGTCCTCAATCCGACGACAGTTGGCGCCCACCGTGGGGCAAGTGAGCTTCGGATCTGCGTTCCGAGCGGAATCTACAAGAATCGGAATCGGCGAGACCATCGCCGTTGGTCGCATCCTCTACGCCAGCGACGTCCCTCTCATCGTTCTCGACGAGACTTGGATTCCGGCTAGGGAGGCCATGACTGCCTATACAATCATGTCTTTTGGAGAGATCGATGTTTACATCGGTTTCGCTGAACCTGCCCAACCCACCCCAGCGGTGATGATAGAGGCAGAAGAATCTTCTGGGTCCCCTTTGTTCGCGGAGGCGGCAGAGTTCCGGATCTCAGAAAACCCTAATCCCACCCAACCCGCACCAGTTGTGGACATAGCGGAGAAATCCGAGCCTGAAGAAGACCTCACGGTCCAAGTCGAATCTGGAGTGGATCTCCCTGGAGAAGCCGGATCCCAGATCGACCCACCCGTGGAAGTCGAAATCCAGAAGGAGCATATCAACGACACTGATTCCGGCTCTGACGATGCCGGGACAGACAGGCCTTTCCTCAGGTACACACTAAGACGTATGATAATGCAAGGCGCTAGCGCAGATGCAATCCTCAAAACCATTAAAAGTTTCGATATGGCTGATCGTGAAAGCCGCAAGTATCTCAGGAAGCACGCATCGCACTTCGTCGGATATGTTGGATCCGGATCCGGCTCTGCCGATGCTGCAGAAAACACTGACTCGGTGCTGGAGGCAATTGGAACAAACGCCGACGTTCCCGCATCCTCGGATGAATCTATGACGTCGGCAGATTTCTGAAAGTTCTCCGTGGAATACGAAGAGGAGTACAACTCCAAAGCTGCAGAAGAAGGAGAAGCCATGGATGAAGGATCCGGGGAACACTCTCCCAAAGCGCAGGATGACATGGGCATCGGAGATAATCTCGAGGTCCAGATGTCTGAAAGTACCGATCAGAGCTTGACTCCGGGAAATGGACCCAAAGCCGTCTTTGCTACCAGTGCTGCCAAGAAGGCAAAGAAGAAGAACAAGAAGAACAAGACCCCAGCAAAAGACCCCCTCACAGAGGAGGTAATCGCCGAGGAATACGAAGAAGACTCGGATGGAGCACTTATCCCAGACGAGCCGAAAAAAGAAGCATCGGTGGATGGACACGTGATCACTTAAGGTGCGCGTAAACTCATCGATGCCGCATTAACCACAACTATCCCTACAGCTGCAGAACTCACTGCAGATGAGCTGGACGAAAGGGCCCAGGCCCTAGAAGCGCGTCGTCAACAACTCCTTGATGAAGCAAAAAACATCGAGGTAGAAAAGAAGCGCATGTCAAACAAGGAGTACATGTCCCGTCTGCATCAGAAGACACGGAAGCGTCACATAGATGATAACCAATTCCCACAAGTCCGTGCCGTCCTTTTTGGAGATGAGATGGGGAAGCCACAGAAGGATAGCAACAGAGATTGGGTTTACCCAACACGAGTGCAAAATACCGTGGCAGCTCGCAAAATTCTAACGGCTAATCCAGGACCAGAGGAGATACGTTTGGGTATCAAGCTACTCAATAAGGGACTGGAGCAGCAAAAGGTCGCCCTATCTGGAAGTCAAAAGCTGGTCTCGGATTCCGACCAATGTCGCATGGATCCGACATGGGTTGACGTAAGATCCCACTACGTTCGGGCTCAGTATCATCACCCCGAACGCAGGGAAGACAATTATTCAAGAACCGGATCAACAAGGCAGCACCGCAGAGCTACACATAACTGGAGCAATGTCGCTCCAATAGCCGAGAAAGACACGATCGCTGCACTGAATCCGAGGAATCCTCCCCGAAAGGGAGAAGATAAAGAGAAACGTCGGGAGGAGGATCGTCAGAGAATGCCACCTCCCAGACATGAAAACCGTTCGGCTAAGCCTCACCATGGTGGGAACGACGGACGAAGGAACGACGGAAACCATGCTAGAACAAGCCGGTAGGGGGCTCGTCATAGTCAAGAACCACCCCGGAGCCGGAATAATGACGCTCCGGACGGAGGCCGGCGATCAGCCGGAAACTATCCAGCTACACCATCCTCTCCACCACATAGTTATCACAACGGCCCCCAAGGAGGTCAAGGAGGACGACATGGCGGAGGAGGTGGTGGCAGAAGCCGAAGTCCGGCTCCAAGGCACCGCAGCCACAGCCGACATTCAGGACGATCCCTATCCCCGAACGACGCAAGGCACAGGATCAAATCCAATATAGAGGCTCGGCGCTATGAAAACGATGATGTATACGTGGGCCCAAAATGCTTCGGACCACGCATCAGAGCTACAAAGTTCCCGGAAGGATTTGCTATCTCAAGACATATCCAAGCCTACGACGGCATTACTCGGCCAGACACCTAGTTACAGGATTTCTTCCAAGCTTGTTGCATCCCCAAAGGCGGAAACAGCCTGGTCGCAACCCGATATCTCCCCCTTATGTTGCGGAAGATGGCACGATCATGGCTCAATGAACTTTCGGCGAACACCATCCATAACTGGTATGATTTACAAAGTGCGTTCTTTTGGAATTTCGAAGGCACATATCGGAGGCCCTGTACGGTTGGAGACCTATAACGTTGCACACAGAAAGCCGGAGAAACTTGTCGGATTACCTAGGACGATGGATTGACACCAAGAACTCATGCGAAGGAGTAAATGATCAAACTGTGATTGAAGCTTTCATCGCAGGTCTCCCAATTGGTTTACTGCGCCATCGCTTGAAGTGTGACAAGGTTACTGATCTGGGAGAGATGATAGAAACAGCGAGCAAGTATGCAGATGCTGACAACGATGCAGAGGGATTACTCAATGTCATGGTTGTGCCTCAGTCGGCAAAACAACCAAAGCAACAAGCTCAGAAGCGCAAAAATACCTCGGAAGAAAACCCAACATGGAGACAGTAGTGGTCACTACTGTTTCCGGGTCTGGAGGACGAGGAGGACTTGGCGGAGGCCGCAGGCATGGCCGTGGGACATCAAGGGTCCAAGGTAGAGGAGAGCAACAACCAGGCAAAACCTACACTTGGGCCGACATCGCCAATAACCCATGTGGGCATCACTTGGACGCCAATGGGGGCTCGTCCCACACCAACGCTGAGTGTCGTTTTAACGACGACATCAAGAGAGATGATACCGCGGGCTACAAAGCTAAGCAGAAGAAGGGAAAGAAAAATCCCGAAAAGGACAAAGAGACCAAGGAAGATTCCGACATGGAGGAAGCCGATGCTTCAAATCCCAAGTCAGAAGGGAAGAAAACTTTTCCCACCAAGAAGGACACTTATGTCACCTTCCTCGGATCTTAACCAGCAAAGGTCAAGAAAGCAGTTCTCCACGAGCTCAACGCAACAGTTCCGGCTGTCCCTCAGTATCTGGACTGGTCGGAAGTGGCAATAACGTTTGACCGCGCTGATCATCCACCTAAGCTACATAGGTGAGGAAAATACGCCTTAATCGTCAATCCACTTATTGACGGTTATGGTTTCTCCAAGACCCTCATAGACGGTGGTAGCAATATCAATATTCTCTATGTCGAAACGCTACGCCGGATGAAGATCTCGGAAACACAGCTGAACCATAGCTCTGTGATCTTTCACGGAGTTGTCCTAGGAAGACAAGCTAATTCCCTGGGAGAGATCACTTTGGATGTTACTTTTGGAACTCCAAAGAATTATCGGACGAAGGCACTTTCCTTCGAAGTGGTCCCGTTCAAGAGCGCATACCACGCTATATTCGGACGTCCGGCTTACTGGGCTTTTATGGATCGTCCGTGTTACATTTACAATATGATGAAAATTCCAGGTCCCAACAGCGTGATCACCATCAGGGGAGACCCGAAGAAGGCGCGAGAGTGCGAAGATGGAAATGCCGCCTTTGCCGAAGCCGTGCTGCACGCCCAGGAGTACCAGGAGATCAAGAAGAGCATAGATCTGTCCGAGATGCCCGCAACAAAGAAGGAGGTCACAAAGCCAAATCCGGAGTTCAAGGCATTAGAAGAGACGAAGACGACGCCGTTGAAGGATGATGACCCCTCCAAGGTGACCCAGATAGGCGTAGGCCTAAGTAGCACATATGAAAGCGCGCTCATCAAGTTCCTCCAAGCAAATCAAGATATCTTCGCATGGCAGCCAGTTGACATGACCGGAGTACCTAGCGAACTTGCCGAGCACTCTCTAAATGTAAACCCGAACGCTAAACCCGTCAAACAATCCTTACGAAGGTTTGGTGATGAAAAGCGTAAGGCAATAGCTAAGGAACTAGCGCGGCTCGAGTTAGCCGGATTCATAGAAGAGGTCATCCCTACTGATTCGTCGGCCAAGCCTGTAATGGTCCCTAAAAAGGACACCACTGATTTAAGGATGTGTGTTGATTATACTGCCTTGAACAAGGCTTGTCCAAAAGATCCGTTCGCTCTGCCTAGAATTGATCAAGTTATCGATTCTACGGCAGGCTCGGAACTCCCCTGTTTTCTCGACGCATATTCCGGTTATCACCAAATCCGGATGAAGGAATCTGACAAAGTCAAAACTTCATTCATAACCCCCTTTGGAACCTTCTGTTTTGTTACGATGCCCTTTGGGCTGAAGAACGCAGGAGCTACGTACCAGCGCACGATGCAGCGTTGCCTCCATGATCAACTCGGACGCAATGTACATGCATACGTGGATGATATCGTGGTCATGTCCAAAAAGAAGGAAACATTGATTTACGACTTGGAGGAAACGTTCGCCAATCTACGAAAATACAACATCATGCTTAACCCGAAGAAATGCTTCTTTGGAATACCAGCCGGAAAATTGTTAGGTTTCATCGTGTCACAAAGAGGCATAGAGGTGAACCGCGACAAGATCAAGGCTATTCTCAATATTTTCAAGCCAACTCGCTTGAAGGACGTACAAAGATTAACTGGTTGCATTGCTGCGGTTAGTCGATTTGTAAGCCGGCTTGGTGAAAGAGCCGCACCATTATACAAACTCCTAAAGAAGACCAAGGATTTTGTCTAGACTGACAAAGCTGAAGCTGCACTACAAGACCTGAAGAAAGTACTCTCATCTGCTCCTATCCTTGCAGCGCCGGAACCTCAGGAACCGATGTTGCTCTACATTGCTGTGGAAAATAAGGTTGTCAGTATCGTTATGGTAGTGGAGAGACCAGAAGAAAATCAGGAACACCTGGTGCAGCGTCCGACGTACTTTGTCAGCGAGGTCCTGACAGAATCAAAACAGCGGTATCCGCACTATGAAAAGTTGGCTTACAGTGTTTTTCTAGCATCTCGTAAGTTACGACACTATTTTTAGGAGCACCCAATTACCGTGGTGAGCAAGGCTCCCATGAGAGATATAATCAACAATAGCGATGCCACAGGATGCGTCGCCAAATGGGGCATAGAGCTTGCAGCTTTCGATATTGAGTACAAACCCCGGACAACAATCAAATCCTAGATCCTTGCCAACTTTGTCGCTGATTAGACAAAGACCAAGGAGAACATGGTCCTCCCTGAGTCGGAATATTGGACCCTCTTTTTCGATGGGTCTAAGGCTCGAGGGGGCTCGAGGGCTGGCGTGGTGCTCAAATCACCCCAAGGAGATAAACTTTTATACGTGTTGCAGATCCACTTCACAGCGACAAACAATATTGCCGAGTATGAAGCACACTTGCATGGAATTCGGATTGCTAAGGATATTGGCATCCGACGTTTGATGTGTTACGGAGATTCGGATCTTGTTGCTTAGCAAGTCTCGGATATTTGTAATGCAAATAAGCACATGGCAGCATATAAAGCTATCGTGGATGATCTATCTAAATCATTCGAAGGGTTTTAAGTTCAACACATCCCTCGAGTAGAAAATGAGGAAGCAGATGCATTATCTCGAATAGGCTCTGTGCGGAAAGAGGTCCCAGATGGCGCATTTTTAGAGCACCTCAAAGTTCCCTCGATAAAGGGAGTAGATGAGGAATATCCGACCAAATCCGACTCACCTTTGATAGCAGTTCTGGCTGTAATTCCTAGCTGGACTCAACCCTACCTCGATTACTTGGTAGATGGCAAATTACCCGAAGACGAGGTGTTGAGCCGATAGATTATTCGACGAGAAAAAGCTATACTATTGTTAAAGGTGAGCTTCATAAACGGAGTGTTTCTGGGATTTTTCAGCGTTGTGTATCTCCGGAAGGAGTGGAAATCTTAAGGGAAATCCACGAAGGCGAGTGTGGTCACCACGCTGCAGGCAAATCTTTAGTGGCAAAAGCTTTTCGACATGGATTTTTCTGGCTTACAGCTCAGGCAAATGCCGAATGATTAGTCAAGACATGCAAAGGCTGCCAAAAATACGCCAAGCAAGCTCATGTTTCAGCTGATCAGCTGCGAACAATACCTATAACATGGCCCTTTGTGGTCTGGGGGCTTGATATGGTAGGACCTTTTAAACGAGCCCCAAGTGGATTCACTCACCACTTAGTGATGGTGGACAAATTCACAAAGTGGATCGAGGCTAAACCTGTCACTAGTTGTGATGGAGCAACAGCAAAAAGATTTTTTGAGGATGTTATAATCCGGTATGGTTATCCGCATAGTATTATCACGGAAAATGGGAGTAACTTTTCCATGGGAGAACTGGCTGAATTCTGCGATGAGCAAAATATCCGGCTTGACATTGCGTCAGTCGCACATCCACAGGCTAACGGACAAGTCGAAAGAGCAAATGGTTTAATTCTACAAGGCTTGAAACCAAGACTCGAAGCACCACTACGACGTGCTGCGGGGGCTTGGGCAGAGGAATTACCCTTTGTAATTTGGAGTTTACGAACAACTCCGAACAGGTCAATAGGATACACACCTTTCTTCTTGGTCTATGGTGCAAAAGCAGTTATTCCTAGCGATTTAATTCATACTTCTCCTAGAGTGGATGCGTATATCGAAGAGGATGCCGAGATTTCTCGACAAAATGATCTCGACTTACTCGAAGAAGTTCGCGTCGTTGCTGAAATGAGATCTACAGCCTATCAGCAGAAGTTACGCAAGTATCATAGCCAGAGAGTCCGAACTAGATCTTTCAATAAAGGTGATTTGGTTCTCCGGCTTGTGCAATAAAGAAAGCACAAACTTTCCCCAGTATGGGAAGGGCCCTTTTTAGTTAGTCGAGTATTGCACAATGGATCGTACTACTTAACTGACATGAGGCCAGTCAAAGAAAGACTTGCTACTAAGAAGAGAAAGAGAGCTGGAGGCAGTACAAATCCGGATGAGTTAGACAGACCGTGGAATATTGCTCAGCTACTTCCCTTTTATTCTTAGTTTATCCTTCTTTGTAATCATAAATATGCACATGTTCTGTGAGAAATAAAAGTTTTGGTTACCTCAAAGTTTTTCTGAGAAGTTTGTACCATTTTATTTCCTAATGATCATGTCATAGTCGAAAATCCCAGAATGCTTGAAAGTACTTTATGCTCATGTTCTGGTTTAGATTTCCGATTCTAAAACTGCTACCTTCGGGTATAACTCTAAAAATTCTAGTCTTTACTTCAGGTATTTGTCTGATTGCTGGATGCGGGTATTTTCCGAGTAGTGAATAGTTGGTACTGGAAGCCAGCTTTTTTTCCGAGTTTAAACTGGTTTAGCAATTGAGCTCCGTTGCTCGGCAAAGTTTCCGGCTGAAGGTTTGGCCGGCTCACGAAAGGGATGAGGCGGAAAGCCAGATAAACGATAAGTGGAGACGGAAAATTTCAAGTGCTTATATGAACATTTCAGGCACGCAAAAAATCTAAGACAAAAGTGCTGAGTAGATAAAAAACTTAGCACTAGCAAAAGTCATAGTACTTAATATTTACAAGTGCATCATGTTCTTTCATAGAATAATACATAAGTTTGTGGTTTATGATGCAGGAGGAGATGAAGGAGCTGCCGGCTCGCTGGTTACTTCGCCTTGATATCGTTCCGAGATGTCCAAATCTGAGGTGGTCCGTTCATCGTCGGAAACTTCTTCGGTTTCTTCTGGAGGAGGTGGCGGGGTATCTACGCGGGTGAAGAAGGGGATCCCATAGCTGGTCAGATGAGCTATGTGGCACCCATATCCGGTGCAGGAGTGCATGATGGCTTCAAGGTCTTGCTCCTAGCCATCTTCGTCTACCTTGCAGTACCCTCTGGTCACTTGCCATATCTCCATGTTTCCATGGTGGCTCATGACCATGGTGAGAGCGTTCTGCGCAGCAGTCCGCGCGTAGGACATGTTCCAGTCCTGACCAAGCTGCGGCATCTCCTTGGCCTTGTCCCGCACCTGAAAATCCGACATGCTTGGCATGTCGGGAATCCTTAGGGACTCACCAATGTCTTCAATAGACTGGCAGAAGTCATGCAGAAGATCACCAACTTGGGTAAGCCGGTGGGTGTGGGGCTCGGAGGAGGAAGAGTCCGTCAAGTTCAGAGGACCTAAACACAAAACAAGTCAAGGAAAATCCAACATTGATGAAAGTCGAAGAAATGATAAATCAGACAGATGGAACATACCAAGAATGACGTCGTCGATCTTGGTCTTCTCCTCCCAGAGACTCTGGAGTTCAGCCCGGAGCACTTCAGAGAGATCGTTCTCTCTGCCAAGCTCATTCTTGAGGTCTGAGATAACTTTATCTTGAGCGGCAATCTTGCGATCGCGCTCTTCAGTGGCCATGGAGGAGGATTCAAGGACTTGAGCTATGCTCCTCTCATGATCCGCCTTGAGCTTATCCAGCTCTTGGCGAAGTCCCTTGTTCTCCACCACTAGGGTCTTGAGGTTCTCGGCCTCTTCAATCATAGCGATAGATTGTTTCACCAACGCTGTAAGTCAAAAAGAACAACAGTTCAGAAAAAATCGATATTGAAAAAGAAAAAGACAAGGTTTGAATCTCGGAATGTTTACCTTCGGCTTCATCCTTGGCTACCTTGAGCTCAGCATTTTTAAGCCGGAGAGCTTTGATCTCTCTCCGCTTATCACAGACATTGGTTAATAATTCCTGGTTATAGGAACATACTTTCTGTAAGTCAGAATACCCAAAGTCAGAAAGCTACTTAAGACTCGGGCTAATATTTTTTGCTAAATATCAACACGAGCCTTGGGGGCTACACTAGTTCGTTCTTTGGCATCCTAATGAAAGCATAAAACCGGATTTCTATATCCTACTTCATGCTTGGGGGCTAGAGGATATGATATAACATAATGTAAAAACAAGAGTTGGAATTCCGACTTACATATTGCTCGCGGGTGAGTTTGTCTAACCCCGCGTTCACTTCAGCTGCCACCTTCTCGGCGAGGGTAAGAGGAATTACTGGGGCTATTGGAAGCTCGCCAGTCCTGATTCTCTCATCGCGAAGGCGGACTTGAGAGAGAAGGTCAGAGAACTTGACGTCCTCTGCTTCTTGCGCTTTTGTCCAGGACTTCCCTGGCCAGCCGCTGGATCTCCTCTACAGATTTCCGGGACAAGCCAAACTTGGCAAGTCCGGGATTGCTGAGGAGGCTGTCGGCGAAGACTTCAGCCGAGGGATCATTACCCGAAGAGGGTTCACCCTTATCTTGAGCTGACGCACCCACGATGACGTCAGTGTGTGACCCAAGGATCACAGGCGCCATTGGAGGAGCCGGATCTTCTACAACAACCGAAGAGGGAGTAATCGCCGGTGTTGTAGAAGGTTGAGGGGCAGGAGTCGGAGGAGCCGTGGCAGGGGAAGCTATGGTAAGCTTCGTTTGTCGCAAGGGCTTCGAAGGAATCCCTTGCCCCTTGCCCTTGATGATTGATTTTGCTCTGAGAAAGTACTAAAGTCGGAAACATTACATCTCGGAAAGAAACTTGAGTAAAGTACAAAGGCGAAAATGTTGTGACAAAAGGCTACCTTTTCACGACTGGCACCTCCTTTGTGCCAACTGCCACTGTCGGAGCTTTACGCTTCTTGAGCGCAAGATCCGGCAATGGGACTACTTCGGTCTCCTGAGAAAACTCACGAGGATATCCTTCGAGTGGAGAAAGCTCCGACTCGGGGAGGTCAGCAAGCTGGAAAACAGGAAAGCATATCAGCATTGCAGTATATAATTTAAAGATTGAAACACATAAAAGGTGTACTGATGGAAGCTTACCGACACTACGGGGTTTTCCGCCGTGTGCATGTCCAGAGAAACCTCCGGAATTTTCCTCTCGATCCGCTCCTTAATCAGTCACTTAATCTGTCTTATGTAACCCTGGGCGGTGTAGGCTTTCGGGCTGATGCGGAGGGAATATTTTTTGGAAGACGTGATGGAGTGCATCAGTCTGTCCCCGTGGTACTGAAGTGGATGGATCCGACGTGAGACCCAGCAATGGACCAAGTCGGATCCCTTCAGACCCTTGTGCTTGATCAAATACTCGATCTGCCTCTTAGCAAGGATCAGATCGTCGGTGAGAGCCGGAGCAGCCTCGTCCCAGGAAGGCTGGGCTGTGGCGGCTCTGTCGACAAAAGCCGGCAAAGCAGTAGCTTTGCCGGGAGCCGGAATATCCCTATGGTAGAAGAAAGTGGCTGGCCATTGTTTGACCGAGTCACTGGCAGAAATTTTGGGATAGGCCCGGTCTCGTCTAACAGAAAAACTAATGGTACCGGTGATATAAGGAACACCGGCAGTGATGGAATTTCTCCGGACATGGAAATAGTACCGGAATAGAAGCAAACTCGGCCTAGTGCCGAGAAAGCCCTCGCAAAGTGCAGCATATGCGCTCATTTCTAGAAGAGAATTGGGAGGAAGATTGTGGAGTTCAACTCCATAGTGATCTATCACCTCGGAGAAGAACTCCGAGGGAGGAAAGGACAAACCTCGGTCCAGATGGGTGCCGAAGTGGACACGCTCGCCCTCGCGCGGGTTGGGGACGGTTTCGCCGAGGCCGGTCTGCCAGTCGCCGGCGGCGAGAAGCCCCTCCTTCTCCACGTTCTTGAGGCCTGCCTCGTCGAGGGCACAGGGGATCCAGATTCCCCGGAAACTCTCCTTCTCTGCAGCTTCTTCCGCCGACGCCGCCGCCGCTGCCAAACCAGAGGAAGAAGAAGATGGAGCCATTTTTCTCCGGTGGAAAAGGTGACCTTAAAGTGGCGGCGCTAGGAGCTCTATGGGAGGAGGGCGAGGAGGCTCTGGGCGCGCAGGAGGATTGGGAAGGAAGGACGACAAAGGACTGGTGGAGAGGAGAAGAAGAAATCTAAACCCCTTATATCCACCTACCTGCGCCAAGATTCGTGCAAACGCTACAGTGTAACCGTCACGCGTCGTGGAAAGAACTGGGGAGGGCCCGCACGATGATTGCGTCGCCTCGATCTCCACGCACGCATTGAAACGGTGCCTCGGTTCCGCGAACCGCGGACCCACCAACGGTCGTGCTGACGGAACGTCTGTTAGATGACGTGACTTGACCATACTTGTGTCAGGTGGTGTTAGAGACCAAGTTTTGGCTTAGTTTAAAAAGCGAGCTGGAAAATCCGAGTAACCAATTGAAAGGTCCGACTTACTTGTAAGACCTGGATCGTATTTTTTGTTGTGAAGTTTCAGGAACCCTTCAAGATTCTGCAAGCCGAAGATCAAGCTAGACGATGATAAAATCTGACTTTGGATCTTGGAGGCCTCCGGGGGCTGTTGTTGGGGATATACTTTCCGGGTATCCTCACAGTTCCTCACTGACCAGGGTGGCCCACTTCGGGTTAGAGCTTTGCTTCACGGGCGGCCCAGTTAGAGAGAGAAGACGGAGTCCAATCCGGCTACGGGAAGGCCCAGAAGACTTACCGACTTAGGCCCATAATGTTACTTGTAGTTCAAGATATACTCTGTAACCAAATCTTAGTCGTAGCCAGATTGATCTCTCCTGTAAACCCTAGGCCGGATATCTATATAAGCCGTCCTAGGGAGAGCCTTTAGGGCACCAGATAACACCCAATACTTTAGACCCTCAACTCGCACAGGCGATACCATTGTAACCCATATTCCGGCTCTGCCGTATTACTGGATTGCTAGCAGGAGTAGGGTCCGTCCAAAGCCGGCAGATTCGAACCTGGGTAAACTTGTGTGATCACCGTCCCGGAACACCGTACGTCTCACACCCCTCTCTTCTGCACGCCTCGAGGACCCCCTCATGGCGTACTTGTCCTCAATCCGACGACACTAATATTTGGTTTTCAAACCGCTCACTTGTGTCTTGTAGGCCCCGAGAACTTGATACCTATTCCCTGACTATTCGCACTATCCACATACGTGAGACCCTACGGATCCCCCTTTGCCTGAGCTTGATTCACACTTTATTTCTTGGGGCACAAAGTAGTTTGGGGCTTAATTACTATACTATACTTATACCATGCTTTACTGCTTTATTTACGATTATGCATGGAACACTTGTACTATTTTGGAATGCGAAGTGTTTTCGCGGTATCAACAAGCCCAGTCACACTTTTGGTTTTCCGGTCATTTACAGCTATTGATGCAAACCCTGGGTCCGTCTCGGAGCTTGCCAACTTCGTTGTGGGTAGCTTAGTGGAGTGGCCACCTAAACTAATTTATGAATCATGTGAATGCATTGTCGTGAGGCCTCGTTGCTTTTTATTTGGTTCTTCCTAAGGTTGATCGTGTGTGTTGCTATTTGTGCACCCCTGCAGGGTAAATCTTTCTGAAAGCCGTGTCCGCTGTTATGGACGACTTGGAGCACAATATCTCGACCATAGACAACCATAAGTAGAGTAGTGCTATAAATTTGACTTTGACATGTCTAATAATTAGATTCACTACAACGGAATGAGTAAATAAAAGTGTCAACAACTGCTGGATTTGGGATGCCTCATTCTAATTGTATCTGACTAGTAAGTATTGCAACTACAACAGAATTGTTAACTAAAGCTGCCCACTGCTTATGATATCAGGATGACTCATGCTATCTATATCTAACTAGTAAGTGTTGCAACTATAATGGAATGAATAAAACTGCCAACTGTGTGAGTTCCTCGGTTTGACTTCCCGTTTGGTCTTGAGGGGGAAATACCAGGATGGGTATGATTGGTGTTAGTAACAGGTTGGTCCCACATAGGTCTCTCCTATCTCTCTCTAATAGCCGACAGTTGTATCGAGTCTCTATAGGTTGTTTAGTTCCTGCTTTGTTGCCGCTTCAGTCCACCATAGCTATGTAGGTGAGAGCCACCGAATTTTAGACTCGCCGTGTACTAGCCTCAGTACTGACCGCTCCCTTTTTCCTTTGCCCTTTGTCGGCACCCCTTTTGTTTTAACAGGTATAAGTTCGATGTCGTTAGCAGGGTTACCCTTCTAACTTGGCCTGGGTAGGGTTATGGACGCCATTGGTTATTCTTTAGGGCTCTTATCCCCATTTGCATCTTATCCGTACTTGGATGTTGTATCGTTTTCAAGGTGATTTGGATCTTTGTATTGTATATCCGTACTCTTGACTCATGGAGTCGTTGTTGTATATATATGTTTCTGTGGGTTCCATCATGAACTATTGTGTAATGGTATTACTTTGTTTTCCACCCACACGCAAGTGCCTGGTGGGCATCTTTGAATCATTTCTATGCGGGTTTGAATCGCTAAAACTTGCATAGGGCCGATTCGAGGGTGTTACACTAATCACCCAACCCGACCCCTTACTGTTAACTCTTGTACATCGAACTGGTGGATCAATGTAACTTTTACTCTTTTCATGGAATTTAGAGGTGACCTTATATTTTGAGACCTCTACTTTTGTCCTTGTTCCTCTGGAGTGTTCTCTCAACGAACGTGAGCAACAACCCCTTGTTGGTGGTGTCATCGAATTCAAGATGGAACTAGGATCTTTATTAGTGGTGTCGCAAGGATCTACATGAAGCGAGAAGATTCAGATCATCGGCCTTCTTCCTCGTACCATGAGGCGGATCTTGAGGGCGAGATCCAGTGTTAGTGGTGTCGAATTGTAGCACCCCGGTAAAACCACTACTAGAAAATCGCGTGCTGTTTTTATTTTTTGCTTCATCATGACTGCATGCTCATATCATCATGTGAAAGGATCGTATGGGCACCTAGAGGGGAGGAATTTTACTCTTTTTCAAGTTAGGGTTTGACACAGAAGGTAAATTCTCTAGATCATGCAACTATGGTAAATTTACCTATATGTCAATCTAGTACAAAGACTAAGCAAGAATGAGATAAGTAAAGTGCGGTAAAGGATAGAAGTAACCAAAGTGGAGCACGCAGAGACACAAGGATTTGTTTC
The DNA here is from genome assembly GCA_910589775.1 of Avena eriantha. Classification (NCBI taxonomy): domain Eukaryota; kingdom Viridiplantae; phylum Streptophyta; class Magnoliopsida; order Poales; family Poaceae; genus Avena; species Avena eriantha. The sequence continues at coordinate 248,517,053 of OU342741.1, read as the reverse complement.
ATAGTTCCTTCCTTTTGAGGGGAAGTACGTCTACGTTTGGAGAGGGGGTGGTTTCAAACCACCAACGCCATGAGAGGCCTCCCTTGTTTTTCGATGAACCTCACCCCAACGGGTTCGATTCACCTCTTCCACTATACGACAACCTTCAAGGTGGAAGCCGGCACCTTTACAACAGGTTTGAGGCACACATCCACAACCTAATTGGAGGCTCCCGAATACAAGCTAGCTGTCAAACAATCAAAGACAAGCTAGTAAGAACCAAATCACAAGCTAGGGTTTCCAATGAAATAGTAGAGCAAGGGGCCCTCAAGTGAATGAGGGGGAAATGAAGATCTCTCTTGGTGAAGCTGTAGATCAAGGCCTCCTCCTTCGATTCTCCAAAGATCAATGACTTTGGATGGTTGAGTGAAGGGATCTTGTCGATTTGGTGGCTCAAATGGTGCTGGAGTTCTTGAGGTGGACGAGCATCTCCCAAGGTAGAAGAAGGGGCCTTTATATAGGCCCCCTGGAATTATAGCCGTTGGGAGCCACTTACCTCGGACAGTCTGGCCAACATCAGCCGGATAGTCCGGCACAACCGGACACTCTGGGCGAAACCGACCGGACACTCTGGCCTGGTAAAGTTTTTGGCCAGTGTCCGGATTGAGTCTGGGGAGTGTCCGATATTATGTTCTCTGAAGGAAATATGCCCTAGAGGCAATCATAGAGATGATTGTATTTCATGTGTATCCATGAGTTATTATAATGTTCCTTGAATATCCATATACCAGGCAACTTGTATTGATTGGCAATTATGTGAATTGTTTGTGAAACTCTTTACTTGTATGGTTATCTGATAATTGTCCCTAGTCGGAGTTCATGCGAGGACACACGTGAATATTATACTAGCACATCGATTGGTTGATGACTATGTTTCGCAAGTCATAGACATGGAGATGTCAAACCAATGATGTGGACACATGTTATGAACATGGGGTTGGACTGACCCAACATGAGACTGGCAATAATACTTGCAGCTCTCTCTACACATCGTGTACGTTTTGTCCCAAGACCTGAGATTGTCGCATGTACTTGAGATGTGGATCGACCTACTTTGGGGCTACCAAACACTACTCCGTAACTGGGTAGTTATAAAGGTAGCTTTCGGGTTTGTCCTGATACATGCTGCAAGGCATCGGTCAATCAAGATGGGATTTGCCCCTCTCTACTTGAGAGAGATATCTCTGGGCCCCTCGAGTGATCGGATCCAGAAATGCATGGCCGTGCTACATATGGTTAATAGTTAACCTAGTAAAGGGATTCCGAATCACAGTATCGAGAAAGAGAGGTCAGCTTGGAGCTAGACCAAATATCGTGAGGCAAAGGGAAAGACATGTACTCAACCTTGTGATGGTTCGTCCGAATGATCTTTATATGCGTTTAGGAGTTGGCACGTCTTGCTAGAGGCCGCTACCAACTATTGACGGAGTAAGTGTACTCGCGTCATGCCTATACGTGTATGAACCTATAGGGTCACACACTTTAGGGGCTGGAAGCCTAATGAGGATTGGATCCGAATTAGACCAGGCTTAGGCTGCTAATGGGCTGCTAATGTAGAAGCCCACCAGGGATGCCTATATAAGAGAGAGTGAGGCGAGCTGAATAGGGTTGAGCATTCCACCCAGCCGCCACTCCTCTTCCACCTGTGTTGCGCGCGCAGACCTAGCTGTCTGGCGTGTGACGGCTTCCACTCCGGACGTGTGGATACCTCGGAGGTGCTACATCTGTAGCACTTGGACGAGCCGCGCAAAGGGGAGCTGCTCGCTGTAAGAGGACGAGGAGGAGACGTAGAACATCTACATTGCCGCAACGTGCTTCATCGAGTTCCGCACCTGCGCATCTAGCGATAATCCCGTGATCTATGACAATAGTATTCCTGGTTGACGTGGTAGAAAATTTTGATTTTACGCTAGTGTAGCCTACCCGTTACCCTACATTCTCAATGTCTGACGAAGTCGTCCACTTCCCAGGGGCGGATAGTCCAACCGAACCCAACCGGATTGTCCGGCTGAGGGCGGACACTCCGGCGAAAATCAGCCAGATAGTCCGGTTGGTACAATGTTCCTGCACATGCATGATCCTGGGAAGCTCTATACCTTCAGTGCAAAATACACGAGAGTAGCTGATATGTCATGAAACATTTAATAACAGATTAAACCTATCCAAGTGTTGTCAACAAACATCAAAATAATAGGAAGGGCATAAATTCCCTTTCAATCTCCCCCTTTTTGGTGTTTGATGACAACCCAAGGATTTGCAAATAGGATAGGTAATAATTTTCACAATAGGAGATATACAAAATATAGTAAGGCTCCCTCTAGATGTGTGACCAATTTTAGCTTTGCATTTGAATACAAGATCACACACCCTAGGATCACATTCTCACTAGACTTTGTAGCTAACAACTTATGACATGATATAATAACAACTAGATCGATAAACTAGGCATAACATAGTCATTAACATAACCGGGTAAGCATGTCACCACACACATAACAGAGTTCAACACAACATAGTACTCAAACAAGTAAGATAAAGACACAAAGCTTCAAAGAGGCAAATCGAAACAATGTGAAGCTCCTATACCCATGCAAATCCCCGGTAGCAACCTAATAAAGGGGCTACTTCTCCCCCTTTGGCATCGAGATGCCAAAAAGGGAAAAGAGCACAGCTAAAGCGTCCCAAAGCCAATCCTAGCCACTGTAGTCGTTGTCGGCGGCATCCTCCTACTCATCCTTGTCCTCATCCTCATCCTCATCCTCTCATCCTGATCCTCCTGAGTAGAGCTCTAGCCATGAGGGCGATAAGAAGACGACATGTCCTCAAACATGGACCAGTCCACTCGTCCCTGACTCTAGTAACCATAGGAAAGAGTGCCATCTGATGTCTGCTACTGAGCAGGATCAACATCCATGGGCTGGTTGATCCGCTTGAGCTCCTTCATCACATTCCTGTTCGCCTTGTATGCATCGTATTGTCCATGGTGAATGTCAATGTTTTGGCAAAGAAGAAGCTTCTTTCACCGGGAGGCCTTCCTCACCTTCTTGTGCACTTCCTCCTTGGAGGTGGTGAAGCAATATGCATTGCTGGCATGCTTCATGCGGGGGCCACGGGTCACAGCCTCCGGAACCTCCCTAGACCCATCATCACTGTCAGAAGAATCCGCATCCATCTCATCATCCTCAAATATTTCCTGAGCAGAGGGTAGCCACGAGGTGCCTTTGTGGTGGGGGCAGCCTTCCTCTGTAGCTTGGCAGGAAGGTGTGCAACAAGATCAGTGTAAAGCAGTGGAGTGACTGGAGCTTGAGCAACTATGAGCTTCATCACATAGGGAGCAAATAGAGGAAACTTTTTTTCAGTGATGCACTTGTACATGTCTTGATAGATGAAATCCATGACATCTATGGCACCACCTGGAGGATCTGGACTAAGAGCATACACTGAGTGAGCATGGGCCACAAGATTGATCTCTGCACCTCTTCTCTCATCCTTGTTGCCCGCCTTGGGAGTGAGAGTGTGGCGAAACATGCGAAGCAGAATGTTGTAGATGAGCTTGATGTTGGTGGTTTGGCCAACCACACCATTCTGAGAGTAGATTGGGGCCAACAGCTTCTTGTCATGTTCCTAACCATGTACATGCATCATGTGACCTCTAGGAGCATTGGGGTTGAAAGGTACTCCAAGGATGTGTGCAAACTGAGCCATGTCGGAGCAACACCTAGTAGTGTTAGAGATCCACTCAAGGGGAATATCAATAGTGTCCCTAAAGACCACCATGACATAGGACTGCTGGACCAACTCAATGTTGTAGTCTTCTCTTGCTTGAAAGATGGTGTGCATCCCCATCTTCTCAGTCACCCAAAGAGCATCCTCAAAGTACATGTGAGCTTGGAGCTTCTGAATATCCAACCACTGCATGGGGCACACAGGAGTCCTAAAAGCACAAAACACCTCAGAAAAGAGTAGGGCCTGCTCATTCCTCCAGAAGCGATCATCCTCAGACATGCGCTACAGATAATAGAACTGTTGGACTCGCATCTCCACAAACTCCTCGGTGCCCAACTTTGCCAGTGTGGTCAATGCCTCAAACTTCATGCGCTTGGCTTCATCCCTTTTCAGTTTTCTGACCTTCTCTTGCTTGGCTGCAGCATGGTCACGAGCAGCCTGTCTGACCATGGATGGATCAATATGGACATCACTCTCTTTGTCCCGGAACCTGCGAGGACGGGCTTTCTGAGCAGCCCTAGAGCGACGAGGATGAGAGCTACCTATGAACTTAGAGTAGAAGGGTAGCATATGGGTAAGCACATTTGTCCAGGAGATGTAGGCACAAAGCAGTAGCTAAAGTAATGCAGGATCAGTACAGGTTGAAAACACCCAGACTGTCCCGCAAAATCACCCCAGAGACTCCGCTGACCCAGACTGTCCGGTGCGTATAGGCTGGACATTCCGTCCGGGCCAGACTGTCCGCCATGTACACGCCGGGTAGTCCAGCGGGAGTCCTGATGATTTTTTGGGCAGTGCGAGAGTGTTCAATCGGAGCAGATCGAGATTACTAGAACTACTACAATGACGAGACTTGAACACATTATGATGTATCCATGGATCAAGATCGGTCATTGCCTCCAAAAATTCATCCAGAGAAAACCCTAGAGATGGAGAAGGGGGGAGGCACAATACCAGCATCCATGGAGGCCTTCACCGGAGGGGAACGGGTCCTAGTGGCAAGGGGAAGGTAATGGCCGGTGGCAACAACCGGATCCGAGGTGGAGGAGCCCTCCCGGTGGAGATCCCGGTCAGGGCAGTAGCGTTTTGGAGAAGAGGAAGTCGGGAAGGAGAAGGAGGACTGAACCGTCCACTTCTCCCCGACCCCTTTTACAAGATTGAAACCACTGGGGCCAGACTATCCGGGTGAGATTCACTGGAGTGTCCGGCCCGGCCGGAGTGTCCAGCCTGAATCAAGTGGAGTGTCCAGCTTGTCCGGATACTCCGGTCGGTTCAGTGCGGACAGTCCGGCCCCCACGACCAGAAAGCCCCAGATTCAAATAGTGGACAAATGTGTGGCAAGAGGAGCATGTTTTAGGGATGAGTATAGGCCTGGGATTCAGAAGATGTACTGTGAAGATCCAAGAAACCATAGATAGTTAAGAAGATGACAAATTAAGATCCAAACCAAACAAATCAAGAACCGACTCTTCAATTATGAAGAGGGCAGTGGCCGAGGCCACCATGTAAGAGTTTGTGGCATGACACTACGAAAAATTATCCTTGGGTTCATAGCCACTACTCATCAATGAAGCTCACATATCACTAAATGATATTAAGAGGATTAATTTTCTTAATGTTGGCATTATGGGGGAAGGGATAGTCCAATGTATTAGGACCGCACTCCCCCTATCTCCATGCCTGCACCTAAGCCAAATAAGAGTCAAGACATAGGTGGGTATGCAAGGTGATCAAACCAAGCTCCTAGAATCTACGATATTTAGTTCATTCTTCAAATAAAAAAACCTTGCTTCATCAAGTTGCTTTGTGAAAATGTCGGCAAGTTGGTCTTTGGTTGACACATAGGATAGCTCAATATCACCTCGAGCAACATGGTCTCTAATGAAGTGATGACGAATCTCAATATGCTTTGTCCTTGTATGATCCATTGGGTTATAGGCAATCTTGATAGTACTTTCATTGTCACATAGAAGAGGCACTTTGTCACAATGGACACCGTATTCCTTTAAAGTTTGCCTCATCCATAGAAATTGAGTACAAGCACTAGCAACTGCCACATACTCCGCTTCGGCGGTGGAGAGAGATATACAATTTTGCTTCTTAGAAGACCAACACACCAAGGACCTCCCAAGGAATTGGCAAGCCCTGGAGGTTGATTTTCTATCATTCTTGTCACCAGCCCAATCTGAATCCGTGTATCCACAAAGAGAGAAAGTTGAGCCCATAGGATACCAAATACCATAGTTTGGGGTATGAACCAAATATTGAAAGATTCTCTTGACCGTCATCAAATGGCTTTCTTTAGGAGCCTCTTGATATCTTGCACACACTCCTACACTCAACACAATATCGGGTCTAGATGCACAAAGGTAAAACAAAGAACCAATCATGGACCGGTATACCTTTTGATCCACATCTTTACCATTTGGGTTTAGTTCAAGATGGGTCTTTGTTGCCATGGGAGTGGGAGCTCCATTTAGATATTTCATGTTGAATCTTTTCAGCATATCTTGAGTATACTTGGCTTGGTTGAAGAATGTCCCTCCTCTTACTTGCTTGATCTCAAAGCCAAGAAATACCCTCAATTCTCCCATCATAGACATCCGGAACGTATTAGTCATAAGCTTTGAGAGTTCATCATTAAAAGCTTTGTTAAATGAGCCAAAGATAATATCATCAACATATATTTGGCATACAAAAAGCTCCCCATTGACCTTCTTAGTAAAAAGAGTGGGATCGATTTTCCCAACCTCAAACCCACGGTCTAACAACAACTCTCTAAGGTGCTCATACCACGTGCGTGGGGCTTGTTTGAGACCATAGAGCGCCTTATCAATTTTATAGACGTGGTTTGGGAACTTGGGATCCTAAAACCTCGGGGGTAGCTTTACATATACCAACTCATGCAATGGACCATTAAGAAATGCACTTTCTACATCCATTTGTTGTAATTTAAAGTTATGATGTGCCGCATAAGCAAGAAGGATACAGATGGACTCAAGGCAAGCCACGGGTGCATATGTCTCTCCATAGTTAATGCCTTCAATTTGAGAGAACCCTTGTGCAACCAATCTTGCATTGTTCCTCACAACAATTCCATGCCCATCTTGCTTGTTCTTGAATATCCACTTGGTGCCTCTACATTGCGGCAATATTTTGGCTTTTCAACTAACTTCCATACTTTGTTTCTCTCAAAGTTGTTGAGCTCTTTGTGCATTTCATCCAACCAATCCGAATCTTCAAGAGCTTCCCAAACTTTCTTCGGTTCCACCATGGAAATGTGTGCTTGGTGCTCACCAAAGTTCTTCAGTTGAGCTTGAGTGGATATCCCTCTTCTTAGATCTCCTACCACATTCTCAAGAGTGTGGTCTCTTAATTCCAATATTCTATCCATTTTACCTTGGCAACGAGTTTCGATCTCCTTATTGTTTCTTGTGGGGATCACTTCATCATTTTGGTCCTCTTCTTGACCATTAACTTGACCTTGATCATCATTGGAATCATTCTCTTCTTCAAGAGGCAAAGATTGACCTTGGTCTTGATCATGCATACTTCTAGACAGGCGTTGGGCTTCCCTTATGGAAGTTTCTACAGATCTTCCTATTGTAATAGACTTAGCACGGCTGGACATTCTAGCAAATGGAGACTCAAGCACCTCCTGGCTAGAGGTTTCTTCCTGATCATCTGGTTGAGGGTCCACATCTTGTATTTGGCTTGGGTCATTGTCCTCTTTGATAGAAGCTTGTTGATGTTGTGAAGATGAGGGCTCCACTTGAGTAGAGCATAGTTCTTCTTGATCCGCCATAAGGGTTTCCTCAACAGGGCGGATGAATCCAAACCCATTCTTCCTATGGCATCCTGAGGCATTTCATCATCTACATCACAGACATCAACACGCCCCCCTTGGGGACCATCATATTCTTCAAAAACCACACTACAAGATTCTATGACAACTCCAGAGAGCTTGTCATAGATTCTATAAGTGTGGGATTAGAGACCATAACCAACAAAAATACCCTCTAATGCTTTGGAATCAAATTTGGACAAACGAACACCCTTAATGCGATAGAAACACTTACAACCGAACACTAAGTAGTATGAAACATTGGGCTTGTTACCGGTAAGAATTTCATATGGAGTCTTGATCAATTCTTTACGAAGGTAGAGACGGTTTGATGCATGTCATGCAGTGGAGATTGCTTCAGCCCAAAAATTGTATGGAGATTTAAACTCCGCCAACATGGTCCTTTCCATATCAATAAGAGTCTAGTTCTCCTCTCAGATACACCATTTTGTTGAGGGGTATATGCCGTGGAATATTGATGTTTTATTCCCTCATCACTAAGAAATCCATTCAATGTGTAGTTCTTGAACTCGGTACCATTGTCACTTCTTATTGTTAATATAGGGACATTGTGTTGACGTTGAGCCATGTTGATGAAGTCAATGAAGTTTTCTTGGGTCTCACTTTTCAGCTTGAAGAAATATACCCAATTGTATCTTGAGTAGTCATCAACAATCACCAAGCAATATTTCTACCCACCAAGGCTTGCATGAGATGGAGGACCAAAGAGATCCACATGAAGGAGCTCCAAGATCCTCTTGGACTTGATGTAGTTCTTTGGCTTGTGGGGAGAATCATGCATCTTTCCATCGACACATGCCTTGCAAACACGATCTTTGGCAAAGCAAACATTTTGTTTTAGTCCAACAATATGACCATCCTTGTGGAGGCTTTGCAAAGTTCTCATGTTGACATGGGCTAGACGGTGATGCCATAACCAACCCACATCAGCCTTTCCGAATAAGCACATCGCACTTATAGTGGTTTTCCCTGAAAAGTCCACCACATACAAGTCATTTTCGACGTACCCAACAAAAATGACCTTTAGAGACTTTCTCCACTTGAGGATCACAATATCATTATCAATAAAGACGGCAAAACCCATCTTTCCAAGAGCACTGACTGAAAGTAAATTATAGCCAAGGGTCCCAACAAGCATGACGTCCACGAGAGTGATATTGTGTGCAACCACAACTTTGCCGAAACCCATTACCTTAGACTTTGACTTGGCAGCATATGTCACGGATATTTGTTCAACATTTGGTCTCAACTCCTTGACACTAGATGCGCTTCTGGTCATATGACGTGTGCATCCACTATCAAGCACCCATGTTGACCCTCCAGAAGCATAGGTCTACAAAAGATCAAACTAGTTTTTAGGTACCCTTTTTCAATGGGTCCTCTTTTGTTAGCAACAAGGGTCTTGGGAACCCAAATAGACCAAGCAATATAACCATAAAATGGGCCAAGATATTGTGCATATACATCACCATAATAATCACGCATCAATACATAGTGAGGGTTAACACTTCCCGCAAAGTCATCATGAGACATAGTTTTGCCATTCGTGGTCTTACTACCCACAATGACCTTATCTTTTTATTGTGCGGGTTTGGCCTTCTTCTTGTTGTTGCTCTTCTTCTTCTTGCCTTTAGAGACAAAGCCAATGCCCCCTTTCTCACTATTTGACCTCTGCTTACTCAAGAGGTCATCAATTGACTTGTTTCCGTTGGGAAAGGTGGCCTTAGCTAGCTCCCCCTTCAACCTAGCATTTTCTTCAAGTACATTTGTACAACTAGAAGGAATGAAAGTACTAGGTGAAGGAATATTGGTCAATTGAGTTTGAGGCTTTTCACGAGACTTTGTGAGTAACAAGAGTTCACCCTCCAAGGCCTTGTGAGCCTTGTCAAGCATCCTAAAGTCCTCGGCAAGTTTTTCATGAACAACACCAAACTCAATCTTGTCCTTTTTAGCCTTTTTATATTTAGCAATAGCATGGTCACGTTCCTTGATGAATTTATTAATAATGAGATCATTTGCTTCATCAAGACCTTCAAGTTTAGTTTCAAGAGACATCCTAGTCTCGTGTTCTTCTTCTAGAGCAGTATGTAGAGCTTCTACCTCAATCATGTGCTCTCTTCCTAGTTTACATCTCTCATCTAGGAGCTCTTGTGTGTGTGTGCAAGTTGATTTAAGAGGTCCACAAAATTTCTTTTGTGCTCCCCTTGCAAGTTGTTCATAAACACATCAAAAGCAAATAATTCCTTTTTGACCTCAAGGGATAACTCATCATCAAATTCATCAACTAAGGAGGTGGGGTGTGATGATGATAATACTTCTGTTCCTCTTTCCATAAGGCAAGTGATGTTCTTGTTGGAGATATTCTCATTTGGAGAGTCAAAGAGTGAGAATGTTAGTGTAGAAGTAGTGGCAAGAGCCGCCAAACCACTTGATGTTTCCTCTTATTCATCTTCCTCATCATCATTGTCGGAGGATAATTCTTCATGTGTTATCAAGACAATTTCACCCGACTTCTTGTTGGTGGAATTACTTTTGATGAAAGGTTTCTTGTAAAGAGCTTTGGAGGTCTTCTTCAACACAAGTTTACCCCCGTGATCTTCTCTCTTCTCATAGGGACAACCGGCAACAAAGTGATAGCGGTCACCGCAATTGAAGCAAGTTATCAACTTGGACCCATTGTCTCTTCTCCCATTGGGGTTGCTTCTTTGTTGCATCTCCATCTTGGCCTTGGCGGGGTCTTTCCAAAAGTTTCTTGCATAGAAGACCATGTATTCACCATGAGCGACCTTGACATCTTCGGGGTGGCTCATTGAAAGTACCTCATCACTCCCTTCATCTTCATCATACTCCACAACCTTGGCCTTCAAGGCAAGATTGACACCACTACTCATTGCAATGGCACGAGCACGGGCATCTTTGGCATTCTTGGCAGCAACCTTGAAAGCGTCCATCTCTTGCATAACTTCATTGGAGGTCATGAGATGGTAGCTGCGTCTTCCTTGGAGACTCTTCAAGTCAGTGGGCTCAAAAGGCATGAGAGCACTCACATACTTCCTCTTGATCCAAGCATCATCAATGTGAGAGGCACCAACATTCCTGAAGGTGGTGGTTGTGGATTTGAGTCTTTGATACATGTATTCATGATCCTCACCATCCTTCATAAATAATCCTTCAGCCTCATTGCTTAAGGCATCATACCTATTTCTTACCATACTCTCATTTCCAACAAACAAGTCAATGAGAGCATCCCAATCTTCCTTGGCGGTATTGTAGTGCTCAATGTGGGGAAAATCCTTTGGTCCCACTCCAAGTTGGATCATGTGCAAGGCAGTCGCATTGAGTTGGCTATTGACCACTTCTCTTCTAGTCAAGTTGGTTGGATCCTCAATCTTGAGTCCTTCTTCAATAATATTCCGCAAATCAATGCAAGAGTTGCGCACATGAGATTCATTAAAACTTGCCATTGAGCAAAGGTATGTGCAGCTAACTTAGGTGGGTCACCTCTATTATTTATATGTGGATGAGGGATTGGAGGGTCGGAGAGTACCATCTGGGAACCGCATGGTGCTCTTCCTTCCCATCACCCCTTTTGGTGGTGGAGTCGGTGGAATTATGTCCGTCCCCAACCACTTCACCTATAGGCTTAGCCAGAGCAATTTTATTTGGGTTGAGTGGTGTTTCCTCTTGAGAGGGAGGAGGTGGGGCTGGCTTATTCATAACAAGTTGCTCAACAAGTAAAGCAACTGTTCGATTTCGTTGCCCAAGGTAGAGCTCAAGCTTGTTTCCAAATTCTTGAGATCTACCATGGTCACCGAGTTGCTAGCCTCACTCCCTCCCTCATCTCCTGAGTTGCCCATAATCTCTTAGGGGCGAGGCTCTGATACCAATTGAAAGGATTATATGGGCACCTAGGGGGGGTGAATAGGTGCTACTTCAAATTTTACTCTTTTTCAAGTTAGGGTTTGACACAAAAGGTAAATTCTATAGATCATGCAACTATGGTGAAATTACCTATATGTCAATCTAGTACAAACACTAAGCAAGAACGAGATAAGTAAAGTGCGGTAAAGGATAGAAGTAACCAAAGTGGAGCACGCGGAGACACAAGGATTTGTTTCATGTAGTTCCTTCCTTTTGAGGGGAAGTACGTCTACGTTTGTAGAGGGGGTGGTTTCAAACCACCAACACCACGAGAGGCCTCCCTTGTTCTCCGATGAACCTCACCCCAACGGGTTCGATTCACCTCTTCCACTATATGACAACCTTCAAGGTGGAAGCCGGCACCTTTACAACAAGTTCGAGGCACACATCCACAACCTAATTAGAGGCTCCCGAATACAAGCTAGATGTCAAACAATCAAAGACAAGCTAGTAAGAACCAAATCACAAGCTAGGGTTTCCAATGAAACACTAGAGCAAGGGGCCCTCAAGTGAATGAGGGGGAAATGAAGATCTCTCTTAGTGAAGCTATAGATCAAGGCGACCTCCTTCGATTCTCCAAAGATCAATGACTTTGGATGGTTGAGTGAAGAGATCTTTTGGATTTGGTGGCTCAAATGGTGCTGGCGTTCTTGAGGTGGACGAGCAGCTCCTAAGGTAGAAGAAGGGGCCTTTATATAGGGCCCCTGGAATTAGAGCCGTTGGGATCCACTTACCCCGGACAGTCTGGCGAACATCAGCCGGACACTCCGTCGTGGCAAAGTTTCCGGCCAGTGTCCGGATTGAGTCCGGGGAGTGTCCGATATGATGTTCTGAATGTCCGACGAAGTTTCCCACTTCCTAGGGGCGGATAGTCTGGCCAAACCCAACCGGACAGTCCGGCCGGGGGTGGACACTCCGGCGAAAATCAGCCGGACACTCCATCTGGGACAATGTTCCTGCACATGCATGATCCTGGGAAGCTCTATACCTTCAGTGCAAAATACACGAGAGTAGCTGATATCTCCTGAAACATTTAACAGCAGATTAAACCTATCCAAGTGTTTTCAACAAACATCAGATTAATAGGATGGGCATAAATGCCCTTTCATCATGCCACATAGCATTTGAGCATCTTCATGTCTGCATGCATATGTTTGCCTAAAACTATTTTATAAAAGACTACCTTTGTTTTCTAAATATCTTTGTCTTATTTTTTAATGATTAAACCCGATCCTTTTGTATATATTATTTGCCTAAAAACTTTTTGCAAAAGTCTCTTAAAAGAAAATTAAATAAAATAAAATGTTTTACTGGGGGAGGCAGCCCAGCCGTTAGGCCAGCCCACCTACGACCTTGGCCCAACAAAAGCCTAAACCCTAGCTAAACCTAACCCTAGATATACCTACACCAAACCAAACCCTAGCCCCACATCTAACGAACACGCACATCTGCCACATCCCTCCCGCGCCTCGTCCTCCCGCTACGCGACACACGCTACGACATGACCGCCCTAGCTGCTACCTACCCCGCGCGTGGTGCACCGCAACAACCCCACCTGCACCCTACCAACGACGTAGCACGCACGCGTACACGACCGACACCGCCTGCGCTCCCCACCAAAAACCATCGCAAGCCGCCACCTACCACTGGCAGCCGACCCCACCACCCCCGTGTGGCATGCTCCGAACCAACCCCTCTTTCTCTCCCGTCCTCAACCCCGCAAGCCCCACTCGCTCCGCTCCTCACTTCTCATAGCCACCCCCAGATCCCCAGGTCGCGGGCCCCTGCTGACCTCACCTTCCTCCCCAAGTGGTGTGCCGCCTCCTCATCTCCTTCAACCGCCGCCGCGGCTGTCCTCCCTCTCTTCTGCGACATCCTCTTCCATCCTACCACCAGCGGCCATGGTCGCCACCCCTTCTGCATGACTGCGAGCATGTCGTCGTACCTCTGTCTAGGTCGTCGCTCTCCCTCGCCCCTGTAGCACCGCTCGGCACGCCTCAGTCCACTGGCCCTGCCAACCGTGAACCCCGCTTCCTCCTCGCCTCATGTGCTCTCCTTTTCCAGCACGTCTCCGAGCACTATCGTGCCCTAGCGCTGGCCGCAACCCCGAAAAAGAATGCCGCCGCGACCTTGGCCTTCATCCCTGCCATGACCCTATCAAGCTCCATTACCAGCATCTCCCCCGCGCCGCTCTTCTTCCCTTCCGGGACGCGCCCTCGAGTTGCCTTCGTCCTGCCTTCAGGGAGGAGCTCAGGATCTTGTTTATCCGACTGAAGTCGATATCTAGGCCATGCTCCTAGACCAACGCCTCATCCTGCACTACGGTGCTACGTCTCAGTGCTCATGACCATCTTCTGTACCCGTGTTGTGTTGATGTCAATGTTTGGTAAGATCATGGTGGTTGAGTTATGATGTGGTGTTTATGCTGATGATCTAGATCCCCATGTAGACAAGTACCAAAATCAAGCAATAACATCGGTGATGCACGAATGACCACCTCGACTACTTCCTTTTCGGCAATCAAAGAGGGATACCGAATATGTCCATCGCGGACATCAAGATCTCCTTCATGCATCTGATGGTCAATACCCCGACCTCGAAACCCCAAGTTCTTCTCCCCGGATCCGAAGTCCGAACCCTAGAGACATCGATCCTGGTGAACCCAAAGATCCCCGAAGACTGAGCCCGTATCCTGTCGAACCCCAAGACCCTCGGTTCTGGATTCCAATGTGTGACCCTTTTTCGAGCCCCTATTTTATAAATTGACATCTATATACTTGTTGTATTTAAATTGTTCATGATTGCACACATGCTTTCTCATTTGGGGCATTTTGTCGAATCACCTCATAATTAAATATGGAGACTATATGTAGGCTATTCTAGTCTTATATTGTGTCCATTTAAATTTGTGTAGCGAACCGATGCCATGTTTTGCCTTGTTATATCAACATTTAAATTGCGGGGTATCTAAACAACATAAACCACCTAATTAATTGTTAGGACCCTGGTTCCGCTTAATATTGCCTAATCACATCGCACCTTTGCCATGTCATACATCATACAAGCATCATGTCGATCTTCTGGCGTAGTATTAAATGGTGCATCCGCTGTTTCTTTTAGTGCTTTGCTTCTCCACGGAATAAGCCGTTGAGTTGATGCGAGCTTCGACTAGTTCTTCAGATATGTATCTTCGACAGTGTTTCCCAGGCGAGCATTCTCCCCCTTTCTACCTATTTTTGCGTTTACAGTTTTTACTTCCTCCTATTGATCTATTGATATCCTTGTTGTAAAGCTTTAGTTCCCATGCACCATTTATATTCTCTGCAGCCTCTATATTGCTTTGGACACGTCCTATTGCCTGTTATTTGATAGATAGTCGGCCTTGCGAGTCGTAGTTGCTTGCTCAGGTGCTGCTTCGCATCGTCGATGTTCCACCATTGTTGGGAGGTTGGCACATGTTTAATGTTGGAGGTGATCATGACATTAATTTCAACCTGATAATTAAAATGTTAGGAATAGATATAACTAATGCAGAGGCACTAGTGGGCAATATATGTTATTTGGTTCTTCCACGCTCACTTATGTCTTGTAGGCTCCGAGTACTTGATACCTGTTCCTTGACTATTCAGACTATCCACATGTGGGAGACACTATGGACCCTCCTTCGCCTGAGCTTGATTCACACTTTATTTCTTGGGGCCACAAACTAGTTTGGGGCTTTATTACTATCATGTACTTATGCCATGCTTTACTTCTTTATTTACGATTGCACGTGGAGCGCCTATACTATTTAGGATTGCGGCACGATTTCATGGTATCGACAAGCCTAGTCACACTTTCGGGTTCCCAGTTGTTTACAACCATTCTTGCAAACCATGGGTCCGTCTCGTAGCCGGCCATCTTTGTTGTAGGTAGATTAGTGGGGTGGCCCCCTGAAATAATTTTTGAATCCTGTGAATGCATTGTAGTGAGGCCTCGTTGCTTTTTAGTTGGTTCTTTCCCGAGGTTGATCATGGATGTGTTGATATTTGTGCACCCTTACGGGGTAAAACTTTCTGAAAGTCGTGTCCACGGTTATGGACGACTTGGAGCACAGTATCTCGATCATAGACAACTATAACTAAAGTTGTGCTATAAATTTGACTTTGACATGTCTAGTAATCAGATTCACTACAACAGAATAAGTAAATAAAAGTGCCAACAACTGCTGGATTTGGGATGTCTCATGCTTATTGTATCTGACTAGTAAGTAATTGCAACTACAACGGAATGGTTAACTAAAACTGTCCACTGCTTATGATATCATGATGACTCATGCTATCTATATCTGACTAGTAAGTGCTGCAACTATAATTGAATGATTAAAACTGCCAACTGTGTGAGTTCCTCGGTTTGACTTCCTTGTTTGGTCTTGAGGGGGGAAATACCGGGATGGGTATGATTGGTGTTAGTATCAGGTTGGTCCCATATAGGTCTATCTTACCTCTCTCTGATAGCCAACAGAAGTATCGAGTCTCTATAGGTTGTTTAGTGCATGCTTCACTGCCGCTTCAGTACGCCATACATATGTAGGCGAGAGCCACCGAATTCTAGACTCGCCATGTACTGGACTCAGTACTAACCGCTCTGTTTTTCCTTTGCCCTTTGTCGGCACCCCTTTTGTTTCAGCAGGTTTGAGATCAACATCGTTAGCAGGGTTACCCTTCTGGCTTGGCCTGGGTAGTATATCTGTATTCTTGACTCGATGATTCGTTGTTGTATATGTATGTTTTGTGGGTTCCATCGTGAACTATTGTGTAATGGTATTAGTTTGTTTTCTACCCGCATGCAAGTGCCTGGTGGGCATCCTTGAAACGTTTCTATGCGGGTTTGGCGGGAAGCGATAAAATCCGCATAGGGCCGATTCAAGGGTGTTACATCCAACGACATCGGTAGGATTTGGCCTCCGTAGGACATTTGGACAATGTAAAATGTGTGTAATCTGAGAGGGCTTTGTGGCCCATGTAAAGTTGTTGCATGTTTGTATATATTGATGCGAGTGCATTTTTGTTGTGCCTTTTCGTTAGCCTAACACCAACCAATCTCAGTACCTTTCCAACTTGTCAGTTCAGTTCCAACTAGGTTGGAGTTTTCAAGGATTCGATTGTAGGCTTAGTCAGCTACTCAAGCTGGAGCATTAGATAGTTAATTGAGTTCACCTGATAAAGTCGTCGAGGAGGTGTAGCCCCCAAGTGCATTGCATATGAAATAAAAAGAGAATGAACTCATAGGGAGGAACTTAGCTTTATTTATTGGAGGGTAGCAGGTACATCTTTCGGCTAAGTAGCCTTATTGAAATGTAAAAATGTCTAGGGGTAGAAACGTCGCGGCTGCATGACATTCCAAGGTTTGGAGTATTCGACTTTGGTTTCTATGTCCTTGAGGCGATAGGTGCCACCTGGGATCAGCTCGGTGATGATGTAGGGACCCTCCTAGGGGGACTCAAGATTTTGGTGGCCTTTTTGCTTGAGTCGAGGGATGAGGACTCCTTCGGACAAGGACCTTGGTCATAGATGTCGACTGTGGTAGTTACGGAGGTTTTGCTAGTAGACTACCGAGCGAGCGGTGGCGATGTCTCGTGCCTCATCCAGTAGGTTGACGTCGTTTTTGACTGCGGTCGTGGATTTGACTTCATTGTAGGCCACCACCCAAGCACCTGACACTGCAGAGTTCAGTGTCTTCATCTTCGGACTCGGAGGAGTAGGCGTGCTTGGCGCGTAGCTTGTCAACCTTGCGCTGCGTGATTTCTTCGCGGGTGTCGTAGTCATGGTCTCTCCAGCGCGGGCTACGACGTTGTCATGGCAGGTCATCCTCGTCATACGATGGTGCGCGGTTCCTTGCGAGTGCCGTGGTTGTCTTATTTGTCTTCAGCATTGGCTCTCCTGCGAGTGCAGATTCTAACAGTCCGAGTCCGGCAATGGAGAATCGGTGAATAGTGGATCGTGGATGCCCAACTAGAGGTTGGTTTAACAATAGGTATATAGTGGCCACGATCACCGCAGCATGCGGCGTTTTGGGTATCATGTTACCCCGAGAATCCACCGACATGAATACGAAGTCGAGGGCTCAGGTGGCCTCGGGTCTACCATCGGTGTCCATGCAGTCCAACCGGGAGCATTGTTTGTGCACCCTAGCGATGTTGCCCTTCGAGGAAGATCCGCCGACGGAGGAGAGCGCTACCCATCGGGCGCTCGATGCGTCGGCCACTTTCTTACGATTGTCGAGCTGGGCTTGCACCGTCCGCTGGTGATGGAACTTCTTTTGGAGGAGCCAGTGGCAACCCATCAGTATGTCCCATGACGAATTTTCTGTTAGGGGTGCCATTTAGGGCTTGCTTAATGATGTTCCATTCGTCTTCTAAACGGTGGATCTAGGGACAATCTCTTGTGCCACCGCCATCGATGTTGGCATTGGGGTTGTCGCGGTTGCCTTCATTCCCAGTATCGCCACGAGTTCCATCACCGTTGTTGGTGTTGATGACAGCGCACATGTAGTGGTTGGCAAAGTTGTTGCTCCCGGAGCTTTCTGGACCGGAGCCGCAAGCATCTTCCAATGGCGGGTCGCACATGTCGGAGTCGCAAATATTTGTGCCATCTGTGTCGTAGGTCAATGCAGGAGCATTGATCTTACTCAAGGTGCTGAGTGGTGTCCGGAACCACGAGGCAGGTGCAAATGATGGTCGTGTCGACTGCTCGGGGATGCGGAGGGTGTTGATCTTTCCGATCTAGAAGCACAGATTCCTGCTCATCATATCGGCTCCATTACCGACTGAGTCGAATGCCGAGCGCGTGTCCGACGAGTGAATGGTGAAGGGAAAAGAGCCAAAGTTGAGGCATCCCTCTGACACGGATGACTCAAAGATGGCGGGTGATGGGGCTACCAAAGCCGTAACATCAGCATGCCCACTTCCCACAGACGACGCCAATTGACATGGGGTTAACACGTCAATGCCCATAGTTTATGGACTTGGGTTTAAGGAAGAACAACGAGCTAGAGACTTTGTCGGCTACAAGAAACATGGGGACACGGTGGGTTACCCAGGTTCAAGCCCTGGGAGAGAAAACCCTACTCCTGCTTGTCTGCTCTTGATTGATGATGAACCGAAGGTTATAGGGGTGCCTTGATGGCGATGTCGCGTAGATGTGATCTGGCGGTTTCTATGATCCTCCTCGTTGTTCCCAAAAGGAATTTATATGAGGAGGCGGGGTTCCAGGATACAACCGACTCGGTTACAAATTAGGTTTAACTCTTTAAACTTTCTATCCAAAGCTTGTCGTCTCCACCAAGGATTCACATCCTTCACGGGCCTGGGGCCACCCGAATTGTCATGGGCTTCACCATTGCTGGTAGATCATCACGTGGGCTCCTGTTGGACCGACCCGGGTAGACCAATCTTAGGCACCCGTAGAGCATACCAATGTTCCCAGCGGTGAGTAAACTTGTTGTCTTATATCTCTTGTAAGATATCTATTTGAGCCTATGTATTATGAAAGTTAATTGTATGTTTTCGGTGATCTAGAGTGTTATGTTAGTTCATTATAAACAAAATGGCAAGTATAATGGTATTCTTTACTTTATCTATGACAATTTCATATGAACTCAAATGTTGTTTCTGGTAGCGGTGCTTGCTAAATTGTCAAATTCTTCGGGTTGTCTTTGCATTGTTGGAGCCTGCCTTAGATCTATCCCATGCTGACTGATTTTCCTTTTCTGTTTCTTATAAAAGAAGGTTGTCTTCTATGATTTATTGTTTGTTTGAGAAACAACATTGTCCACATGTACTGCTTGCTACTAACGGTGCTTGATGGAGTTGGGATGGGTTGCTATGTACCTCTTCCATCTTTGAATTCATAATACTTGCCTGTCATGTCCGTCTTTCCTCGCTTAGATCTTGTTTACACTCCTTCTGGTGGCCTGAGTTGTAACCTCCATGCGTGTTTAGCCTGTGTTGTTTGTTATAGGGAAATGTTGTATTTGCCTATTGGTTTTCTTTGTATTTATAGAGACACATACTGACATAGGTATAACTATTCGGGTTCTTATGATTAGTTACCCTAGCTGCATAAAGGATCACAATCCCATGAAGCCCACAAAGAAGGCACATGAAGCATCCGAAGGAAGATATAGTTTGGAAATAGAAACCGACATTGTACCACTGTTGTAATCATAGTTTATAACCTATCCGCATACAACTTCGAGACCCAGCCTATTATATATAGGCTAGGAGGATCCAACGGAGAGGTACCAAAAAAAGCCTTGAGCAATCTATAATCGATTTGACCATAAACAATCAGACAACTTTGACTCCCTTGTTTGTCTGATCAGCCGACGAAATCCCTAGCGTTCTCTTTTCCTCAAGACCCTAAGTCCATAACTATGGGCATTGCCGAGGTTTCCCCTCGTCAATTCGCTCCGTCCGTGGGAAACCTAAACTCTGGAGTCATGGATTCGACGGACCCCTTTTTATCAAGCAACAACCTGATAGAAGCGGCACCATGCCCGCCCACCCCTCTCTCGGTTCCTGTCGACTTCAACGGCAGATCCGATCTCATCATTGGAAGTTTCTAGTTTTGCGTAGAGGAACCCGAAGAACCACACCTATCAGCTCCAATTTCATCGGGACCGTCGGTCAAAAAGTTGCGCTTGTGGCGATACATGTGTCTTCTGTCGGATCATCTGCAGAATCTGCACCATAGTCAGAAAATGGCAAAGAAAACTCTAGAAGATCAACAGATCTGGGGATCTTGACATTCTCTACAATGGTCTCTCCCTTGGATCAGACTCCCAGCTAACACCACCACATGGATCAAACCCAATAAGCACTGAACTTGAAGAAAGTAGCGAAAGTATCGACTTCAGAATCAGGATGGCTGAAATCTACATAGAACAGAAACTGATGGACTTCACTAACCCTCCAAACAGTGTCTCCCTCAGATCCGACGACGACGTCACTAGTTCATACATAACACACCACCAAGTGTGTGTGATCATTGGGGACGCCTCAACAGAATGAGACTCCAACGGTAACCCCATCCTTGATCCCAATGATATTTTGTTGGATGACAATGCAGGGAATCATGAAAATGAAGGAGACCCGACAAAAAATCGCATAATCCAAGGAGGAGGAGAACCACATGGAGGCCAGTGGCAAACCATCTGGCTATCAGCTGGAGCATGCAAAAGCAAGGGACGCGGTATAGGGTGCGGTCCCAATGACAGTTGAAGCCACATGCGAAGAATTAATGGCCTACCAATACCGGCTCCATCACAAGAAAAGGGATCTACTAAGGATGAAGAGGCAACTCGAAGAAAGAAAAAGGCTAGCCGACAAATCCAGCCTTCGGCGGGCTCAGCTAAGTTCTACATGAGGATCAAACAGTGTAAATGGAGGAGCATAGCCAAGGAGAGGGGCCTCACGACTGCAGAACATCCTCGAAGCCAAAAGAAACGAACTAACTCGAGATCTCGGTTTATCGTTTATGTTAGTGGAACGAACAAGACACATTAAGGCAAAAAACATCACAAGCCAAAATTGTAGCTATGCAAACATAGCTGATTACAACTCAACCCGCACCCGACGATCCTCGTGCGGCTCTCCACCGCTCTGCCCTCATGAACCTCGGCATGGTGGGTGCGTCTCTTGCGCAAGCAGAATAAGGAAACACATGACAGCTCGACAGATCCCCAGGCCATCACAATAGCACTCGACAGGTGGCACACACCTGACGATCGCGGTCGCCACATCGGGTGCACTGTTCGAGCTGTGAGCCATGAAACGACGCAAGAGACGACATCACACAGTGTAGGATCGACAGATCCAGGGAAGAATGCAGCAGTCGAAGATACTATGACGGTGAAAGTGAGGACGAGTATGAATTATGTGAAGCCAGTTGCTTTACCTGACAGATTCGCAAGACTCCAGTACCCAAGGACTTCAAACTCCCTCACGACCTCCAGAAATATGACGGCCTCCACGAACCTAAAGCTTGGTTGGTAGATTATCTTGCTACCATCAAACTACAGGGTGGCTCCAAGGCCACCGCAATGCAAAGCCTATAGCAACACCTAAACGTTGTTGTCCGATCCTAGCTAAGGCAATTACTGGAAGAATCCATCCGCAGCTGGAACGATCTTGAAGACAAGTTCATCCGAAATTAACACTCCATGTTTAAGCGACCAACATCCCTGGAGAAATTGTGGGCGTGCAAGTAGAAATCCGGAGAATTGATTTGAGCTTTCATCCAGCGATGAAACATCATCAAAAACTCAGATAAAGCTATATCCGATGAAAGAGCAATTGACGCCTTCAATGACGGCCTCTACCAGCGAGAATTCATATAAGAGATGGGGCGGGTTAAGCCCAAAATAATTCACAGCTGATGGACATGGCGAATCGTTGGGCCGACGGAGAAGATACGATATACAATAAGCGAACAAGTTCACTCGAAGAATACAGGGACAGGCGCAACAACGACAGGAGGCAACAGAGCAATGATGTATATGGTGGACCAAGCTATGTTGCAGCTGGATTCTTAGGGGAGGACAACCAAAGAAGCGACGATCACAACAGTGGATACCGTAGCAACAGAGACGACGCTGGTGGAAGCCAACCTACACAGCAATACTATCCAAGAGCTCGAGACCCACCAATGTCCAACATGCAAATGCTGGAATGACCCTGCAATATGCACTTCTACGTTGATTCAACATGCAATAGGCGATCAAACCATCTCATGAAGGATTGCCGAACATTTCTAAAGATGTAGGAGATATGCAATGCAAAGGCAACCGAAGAGCAAGCCGAGGATATGCCACTGCACCTAGAGCTTTAGCCATCGGTGCACCACCACCACCGCCAGTACATGCGCTAGCGGGACAACCGCAAAACACAAAAAATCAAGAAGACAAATACCCAAGGTCTAAGGGTGAAATGTCGATAATTCAGAAAGGGCGACCATCCAAAAGGACCCAGAAGCCGATCACAAGCTAAGTAAATATGGCAGTAACAGTGCCACCACCTACACCCGAATACCTCCACTGGTCAGAGCAAGAAATCACGTTCAGCAGAATCGATCACCCGCTTCGTGTGCCATGACCAGGTCAGCAAGCTTTAATAGTGGAGGCATAAATTGGCGGATTCGACATGAGCAAGGTTTTCTTGGATGCAGGGAGAAGCATCAACTTAATTTATGCCAAAAACCCTGCCGGCAATGAATTGGTCCTTGACAAACTTAGCACCCATGGATACAACCTTCCACTGAATAGTTTCAGGCAAAGCTGAAATTCCTTTAGGCAAAGTCTATCTCGACGTAGTCTCTGGATCAAGGAACAATTTTAGGCGATAAAAACTCGAGTTTGAGCTCATGTACTAGCCATCACAATACCATGTGGTCCTGGGACGACCAGCTTTTGCTAGGTTCATGGCAGTACCTCACTATGCATACCTTGTACTAAAAATTCCAGCCCCCAATAGAGCATAACCGTGAGAGGGAGCTTCACTCATTCGGATAACTGTGACCAAGAATAAAACAAAATATTAGAATCTTTCGAGATGGAGGCAGAATTTGGCTAGCTGAAAATTGCAGACACAGAGCTACTACCCGAAGGGCACGTCCCCATCAACCAAACTACAGAAACCCAGGTAAACCCAAAGGCGACCTATCCGGCATCCAACATTGGTCGTGCATAGAAAGGCACGCTCGTCGATTTTCCCCATGAGAATTGGGAGATTCTTATGGACTTAGTCAATTTACAAAAAAAAACCCAAGGAACCCGATGAGTACCTAGTTAAACTACACACATCCTCTAGTACAAGACCCACCCAAGATATCAGAGCCATTGGGCAACAAGCCCCACGCATCACCAACTCGTGGGACATCACAGCGATAACAAAGGCAACATGGGTGGCAAACTCAATACACTCCTAAAGAAAAGCACAGGACTTCACATGTGTGTCGACTTCACCGCCTGAAGCAACCAAGCAGAACACACCCCTTTATCTCTGGTCCACCGCGTAGAAGCCGTGCCTCCAGTTGAAGTCCAGAAAAAACCCCTTGAATAATCATTATCAGAGGGACAAACGAGAAGACAGCAAAGGAGTACCTCAAACCGGAAAGCACGGATGTTAGAATTTTCCTTTTTATTTTACGCATTTTACATTCAATAAGGCCAACGGCCAGGTAAGCACACCAAAATATGTATCCCCTATGATTCAATGATAAATAATGATAAGTTCCTAAAACTGGGTTCTCAAGCTTTCTTCTGTTCATCAACCTGACACTCGGGGGGCTATATCAACCAATAACTGATCATCAACCCACGCAATACTCAGGGGCTTTGCCAAGCACACTATATCAAAATATTTGCCTCCAATACAATGCGCTTTTGACCTGAATAGCTGACTCTGCCTCTAGGTATTAGGCAAACAAAAATGTCTCGTGCGATAAACAAAATCTCGTATAAATTTATGACCTTTTTGCTAAAATCAAAGGCATAATACATTACTCATTGAATACAAATATACATAATGTACATACGGGAAACATTCAGATGGAGAAATTTAGGAAAAAATATTTGTCTTCCTCTAGGCACCTCCGGACAACCCTAATGGCAGGCATGCGAGCAGCCGTATAATGAGGCGACATACTAACCAGCCCACCGCTAGGAGGGGAAGGTAATCCCAGCGACACAACATCTAAATCCAATAGAGGATGGTGCACGTGCACCCAAGAAAGCGCAAGTTTAGCACCCGCCACAAGCTACAGCTTCATAAAATGGCGAATCCTTTCGCCTTGCCAAAATTCTGCGATTAGATTTGCCAGGATCTAAGGTTGAGGATCCCGGGGAAACATAGCATTATACAGAATAGCGAAAGACTTTTGGCAACACTCAATGAATTTCTCCACCTCCGATACATGATCCCGCGGCAAGGACACCGAATATGCACGTCGATGATCAGTACAAAAATCATTATTGGTGCCTTGAGAGGTAGTCACCAGAGCATTCATTTGACTATGCAGACATTGTGTTTTCTCCCTCTCACACAGTCGAACACCTAGAGAAAAAGAAGAAGATCAATTCCCATGACTAAGCAAGAAAAACTTGGAAGTGCTATGGAAAACTTACGTAACATCTTTTCGCTCGCCCTAGAAATTTCCTCCAAGAAATACGCTTCATGATTCAGGGCTTGCCCGTATTTGACTGAGACACATCTACCATCGCTTGTACAACCTGAAGATTACCCTCGAGCCTCTTCATGTGTTCAATCGTTTCCGCATATAACGGTGGATCAATCACGTGAGCAATAGTAGTTTCAAATGTGCCCACCCCATATGAAGATGGATGCGCATCCGAAGCCTGAGTGGACCCAGGCGGAGCAACTGAATCAAAGAATATCTAGCAGAGCAGACGAAAGAAACAGGAATTTCAGTAAACTAGACAAGTTGCATACACAATAATTGATGCACCATCCACATATTTAAACCATACACTTCTTGACAAAAGGAACAATCCGACAACAAGGACCAAGTTCAATACAAAGAAGAATAATAAGGAGGCTTTACAAACTACAAGCAAAACTACGAGGCAGTTTCCTCTACAGACAAAGTAGCACTGGCAGATGGAGCGTCAGCCGAAGGAGGGATAAATGGAGTAGTATTGGCTGAAGGAGCTCCAGCTGAAGAATGAGCAGTGGATTTTTCAGGCCCTGCACCTATACCTAGAAGCAATCGCGAATACTTCTTGGCCTTTTAATGAAAGGTTTCAGATCAATTTCTTTGCCATCATTGGTGACTAGAACAAAGGAGCTAACCTTCTATTAGTCGATCTTTTTACCGTGCGCTATCGCCAAAGCCATGGAAGTCTCAGCGCCACTCTTCGACTGCACCATACTGTAGCCTACCAACAGATTTGGATCAGCACTAAAAATAGCAACAAGATCATTAAAATCCGCTGGCACCTCCTTCGATGGGAAAATCTAGGCATGGAGGCTCTTGAAGGCGCGGTGTGAACGAATCAGAAGATTACACCCATGGACACTACTCACCTCTAAGGTGCCAACAACATCCGATAAAAGGTCAATCCTCTTGTCCTCGTCCAGCACCAAAGATTGGCCAGTAAGTTCTGCAATAGAGAGGCTTATAGTAAGAAACAAGAACCAAAGGAAAATCGAGAATGAATAAAAAATCTTTTGAGACAAGAAACTTACGAGTCAAAGAAGCATTGAGAACCTCCAACCGTTGCTTGAGATTCTCATCTCGTGCGACGAAGGTGCTTGCTCGTTTCTCTTTTTCATCGGCATCAACTTTGGCTTTTTGCTTAGCCTCCTCCAGAGATTTCTTGGCGACCTACAATTTTGCCTCCAAATCTTGAACATGCTTCAACGCCTCGTCCCGGATAACCCCGGACTCTTTGACAGTGGCTGCACATTCTCAAAAGAACACAAAATCAATAAGAAGTCAGAGGCGTCAAATTTTTCGGCTAATAAGAAGCAAACCTTTTGATTCTTCAGCCCCGTCACAAATCTTGATAAAGCGGGAGGCCATATCAACCATCTCGTGCATCAGCGGCTATAACATAAAAGAACAGAACATCAGAAAAATAGAAATAGAGGCAGCCACAAAAACAAACTGTCAGAAAGCAATACTCACATCCTGCATGTTGACATCGATGGGATTTTTGGATATTGCCACGCCTTTGCCCGCCAGTTTTCTCTTTTTCTTCAGCAGCGGTTTCAGAACAGTAGTAATATCCTTTGGGATAAATCTTCTCGCAGGCGATTCATGCGTTTTCTTCGGATCTGCTGATGGCTCAGGCGACCTGGTCGGAGGAGGAGCAATAGCAGTGCCGAGAGGAGACATAGGACGATATTCTTCTTTGTCAAATTACCATCCGCAAGAATCAAGAGAGATAAATAGTACTTACAAGGAAACATCCTATGCAGAGCGGAAGAGATTCATCTGTGGCCGGACCGTCGAAATCAGAAAGGCTAACTCCGACTTCGAGATAGTCGAGTCATCCGAATCTTCGACTGTTTCTACATCCTCAGTGTGTTTCCTTTTTCGGCAGCTTGTACTCTTCAGAAATCCTCATACTGAGTCGAAGCAGTAGAATGAGTATGCGAAGACGACTCAACAACATATGTCTCCACCTCTTCATCAATAGCAGTGCCAGTCCTAGTAAAATCCTCGGATAAGGAAGGACTGGCTGGCAGCTAGCTATTTTCCGGAAGAGGAGGAAGTGCAGAGAGGTGATCATAATCCTACCATTATGGGACAAAATAAGGCGATAGAATACAATAATATGGAAAATAAAGGGAATCAACATGAACTCACATCTGAGAGATGATTCTTCTTGCCAAAAGGCTCCACCTTACAATCTGAAGGAACTGGGCTTTTCTTCGTCAACATGGTGAAGGACCGAACCCTCTTTTCATATATCTTCAGAGTTAGGTCATCCGGAGAAATCCTCATGGGATCCTTCCTGTCGGTGTAAGCCCACATACCGGATAACCTCGCCTGGATAGGCTGAATACGCACCCAGAGAAAGTATGCCAGGATCTGTAGCCCCGACAACTCCTTGCCAACCTCAGTGCGCAGTTTCTCTATCTGCACTAGCAAGTTTAATCTCTGTCATTTCTTCGGGAGTTGGGCGCTGGTCCCATGAATCAAGCCTTCGACAGGTCTTTGTAGGGTCAAAAGGGTCCAACCCGAAGGTCTGACCCTCTTTTTTATGGTCCTTGATGTAAAACCACTTGGTTTTCAACCCTTGGACAGAATCCAAAATTTTAAAGTCGAAATAATCAACTTTAGAACGAACAAAGAAAATGGCGCCACCAACATCGTGAATAAGAATATTGGTGGCGTTGCGGCAGACATAAAAGAGGTACTTCCACAGGCCTAGTGGGGATGAATCTCGAGGAAGCACTCACAAAGAGTGATAAAACAGGCTACATGGAGAATGGAGTTGGGCATGAGCTGATAAAGCTGCATGCCATAGACAAAGAGAAGACCACGAAGGAACTCATGAACAGGAAGGGAAAGGCCATGATAC
The DNA here is from genome assembly GCA_910589775.1 of Avena eriantha. Classification (NCBI taxonomy): domain Eukaryota; kingdom Viridiplantae; phylum Streptophyta; class Magnoliopsida; order Poales; family Poaceae; genus Avena; species Avena eriantha. Next base: position 248,489,413 of record OU342741.1, on the reverse strand, counting down.
AGGAAGGAAAGGCACATTACCCGCCAGCCAGATTCGGGGTCGGGGTAGCCTCCTTCCCCAGGATTTTGCAGGAACCTTCCTCAACATGGAAATTGTTGCGAGCTTCGCACAAATCTCGCTGATTGAACTTCGAGGGAGTCCATCCAATGGCCCTCTTCCTCGTCACTTTCATAGCAGCCACCGTAGAAGTCCCAACCTTGGACTTGCCCATGGCAGCTCTTGCAGGGAGAGAAAGTGCGCAACAAAATAAGCACAAGCAAGAACAGCGAACTCAAGTGCGGCGCAAGAAAGAAGAAGTAGGCAGCAAAGAGGAGTAGTAAAACATATCCCCTCATTTATAAGGAAAAGGAATGTGAAGCTCAGTCGTCCGATAAAAACATCGAACCGTCAAAACACACAGGATGACAACACGTGGCAATGATTCGCAGAAGGATGAAAATCATGGGAAGTTATTACCACGGTAAATATGGAGAAAATCCGCACGACGCCTCGATCTTCAAGCGATAAGGGGGACGTGCGGTCAAAAATCTCCGCTGACTCGCCGCTCAAGCGTTATTATTACTACAACATGGGCCCGCCATTGTAACATCCCATCGTGTATCATTTCTCGGAAGCCACGGCACATCAGCTTCGTCAGCAATGACGTCATGAAAAGTATGGACAACAAAACTTTGAAATCGATTGAAGTACGGACCTGAGAAAGTAACTACAAGACTGAAGTTGAAGAAAACTCTTCAGATGAAATAACTTGCTACAATCAAAAACAAATATTTGACTGTAGCCTCGGGGGCTACTCCCATCGGGAGCGCTGGCTGCGCATCCAATAAAGATATCATGACTTTTGTGAATGACTAGAAACTTTGACCCTATGTCCCGATGTAAACATCCGAACATAGCCTCGGGGGCTACTCCCATCGAGAGCGCTGACCATGCACCCGATATGAAACTATGCTTTATATGAAAGGGAGGAATATGACCAGAAGAAAAATTGTCCTCGTGTGTTGAGAACACACCAGATAAAAACTTAAAGCACTAGCAAGGTGAAAATAACCTATGAGTATTACATCAATGTATCCTCAATAGGTTACACCCATCAGGAGCATTTACAAATATCATCCGAAAAATTTGAAAACTGATAACTTCAGCAATTCTAGCAGCTAAATGATACAATGCAAATGTATCTATAATTTTTGATGTTCCATGCTTGTTTTTATCCACTTTCTTGTGTTTTGTCCATACTTTGGAGTAATTTTCATATGATTTCTTGGACTAACCTATTAACAAGAGCCACAGTGCCAACTGCCCGTTTTCTGCTGTTTTTGGTTCTAGGAAAGTTAGAAAATGAATATTCTCAGAATTGGACGGGACAAAAGCCAAAGTGCCTATTTTTCCGGAAGTCATCAGATGCCAGAATACGAGACGAAGAGGGGCCAGGGGGCCACCACACCACCTGGCCGCGCGGCCCAGCCTGGCCCATGCCAGGGGGTGGTGTGGCCGCCTCCGGCACCCCCTCGGCCTCCCCTTTCTCCTATAAGATGCCCTCGGGATGAAAACCCTAAGTGCCCGATCAAAAATCCACGAAAGAGTTGGTAGCCACCGTCATCTCCATCCCTAGATTGGGAGGGATCTGAAGCTCTTCCCGGCACCCTACCGGAGAGGGAATTCACCCTGGAGGCCTTCTTCATCACCATGCAAGCCTCTGGTGTGATGCATGAGTAGTTCATCCTTGGACTACGGATCCATGTAGTAGCTAGATGGCTGGTTCTCCTCCTTTGTGCTTTCATGTTTAGATCTTGTGAGCTCCGTTCATGATCAAGATCATCTATTTGTAATTCTGCATGTTGTGTTTGCGGGGATCCGATGGATATTGAGATACTATTTCAGATTGATTATTGATTCTATCATGTCTTTGTTATTTGTGATATTGCATGCTTTCCATTGTTAGTAGCTATCTTGGCCAAGTAGATGCTAGCAACTCCAAGAGTTAGTATTTATGCTCGATAGTGGGTTCATGCCTCTGGTAATCGGTGGAAGTGACAGAAATCTCTAAGGTACTAGATGTGTTGTTGCTACTAGGAAGAAAACAACAATCCTTTGTTCATAGAAACAATCGTATTGTTTACTTTACACGCAGTTCGTAAAGCAATAATCTGTTGCTTGCAACTTAATACTGGAGGGGGTTCGGATGATAACCTGAAGGTGGATTATTAGTCATAGATGCAGTTGGATGGCGGTCTATGTAATGTTGTAATGCCCAATCAAGTTCCAGATAAGTCAAGATGATTAGTATATGCATGTATTTCTTTGTCGATGTTTGTCAATTGCCCTGCTGTAATTTGTTCACCCAGCAGGTTATCTATCTAAGGAGAGCCACCTCTAGTGAACTATGGATCCCGGTCCTTTTCTTTACATACAATCTATAAACTGTTTACTACTTTGTGTTTACTTTCTACAAACTTTTACTTCTTTCCATTCGATACGTTTAATCCTTTGTTTTCCGCAAAACACGGTGAGATTGACAACCTCATCGCAAGTTGGGGACAAAGTTATGTGGTTGTGTTGTGCAGGTCTCCACGTTGCTACTAGCACCGGTAGTTCGCCCTGCCAAGGCTCAGCTAGCAACACCTTTGGGGTGTTTCCTTGCTCCTACTGGTTCGATTAAACCTTGGTTTCATAACTGAGGGAAACTTGCTGTTGTGCTCATCATACCTTCCTCTTGGGGTTCCCAACGAGCTCTACATCAACACCGCACCAGCACTTTTCTGGCGTCGTGCATTGAGCCATCAAAGCATTTTTCTAGCGCGGTTGCCGGGGAGTCAAGGACATCTTCACAAGGGGAGTCCCTCATAACCAATCTCTTTACTTTGTTATTTTTGTTTTGCTTAGTTTCTTTTTGCTTTGTTTGCTTGTTTTCTTTATCAAAAACTCAAAAAAATTAGTTTTACTAGTTTGCTTTCTTATTTGAAAACATACAAAAAATGACTACTCTTGAAAACACTAAGTTGTGTGACTTCACTAGCACCAACAACAATGATTTTATGAGCACACCTATTGCTCCACCTGTGCCTGAAGATACTTTCTTTGAGATAAAACCTGCTTTGCTCAATCTTGTTATGAGAGAACAATTTTCTGGTATTGGTAATGAAGATGTTGCTTCCCATCTAAATAACTTTGTTGAACTTTGTGAGATGCAAAAGCATAGGGATATAGATGGTGATATTATTAAACTAGAATTGTTTCCTTTCTCTTTGAGAGGAAAAGCTAAAGAATGGTTGAATCCCTTGACTAGGAATAGTATTGATTCTTGGACTAAATGCAAAGATGCTTTCATTGGAAAATACTATCCACCTGCTAAGATTATATCTATGAGAAGTGAAATAATGAAGTTTAAACAACTTGATAATGAGCATGTTGCTCAAGCTTGGGAAAGAATGAAATCTTTGGTAAAGAATTGTCTCACTCATGGACTGACTGCTTGGATGATCATCCAAACTTTTGATGCAGGATTGAACTATTCTTCAAGGAACTTATTGGATTTTGCTATTGGAGGTACCTTTATGACCATCACTTTGGGTGCTGCAACAAAACTTCTGGACAATATGATGGTTAATTATTCTGAATGGCATACCGACAGAGGTCCACAAGGTAGGAAGGTAAATTCTATTAAGGAAACCTCCTCCTTGAGTGATAAGATTGATATTATTATGTCTATGCTTGTTAATGGGAAAGCCCATATTGATCCAAATAATGTTCCTTTAGCCTCTTTGGTTGCTCAAGAAGAGCAAGTTGATGTGAACTTCATAAGAAATAATAATTTTGGCAATAATGCTTATTGGAGTAATTTTGGTAACAACAATTATAACCCATATCCTCCCAACAATGGTAATGCTTATGGAAATTCTTACAACAATAATAGGAGTGCTCCCTCTGAACTTGAAGTGATGCTTAAAGAGTTTATTAGTAAACAAACTGCTTTCAATAAAACTATTGAGGAAAAATTCTCTAATGCTGAAAGAAATATAGCATCTTTGGCTGAAGCTCAATCTTCTTTGAATAAAATGGCTGCTTAACCTGAAACTAATGATAATCCCTTTGCAGCTACTAATGCTATACAAGTAAGAATTGATGAAAATGTTACACTATTAGCTGAATTACATGCTAAGTGGGAAAGAGAAGATGAAATTGCTAGAAACATTAGTGTTTCTACTATTACCACCACTAGTGTTGAGGCTAGTAACAGTCCTACTACTTTAGATGATAAGTATGATTTTGATCTTGATGGTTGCAATATCTCTGAAGTTATTAAGTTCCTACAAAAGCTTGCTAAAAGTCCTAATGCTAGTGCTATGAACATGGCCTTTACAAAACACATTACTGATGCTCTCATAAAGATTAAAGAAGAAAAGATGAAACATAAAGCTTCTATTCCTATAAAACAAGAAGATGGTTGGGAACCCATCATTAATATGAAAGTGAATGACTTTGATTTCAAAGCTTTATGTGATCTTGATAGTAGTGTTTCTATTATGCCTAGAAGGATTTATGATATGCTTGATTTGCCTCCACTTGAAGATTGTTATTTGAATGTCCCACTGGATGATAATGCTAAAAAGAAACTCATGGGGAGTCTTAATGATGTTCTTATTATGGTTAACAATGCCTATGTCCCCGTTGATTTCTATGTTTTGGATGTTGAATGCAATGCTTCTTGTCCTATTACTTTGGGAAGACCTTTTCTTAGAACTATTGGTGCCATTATTGATATGAAAGAAGGCACCATTAAATATCAACTCCCACTCAAGAAAGGTATAGAACACTTTCCTAAAAAGATAGAAAAGATTTTTTTGCTTCTCCTATGAAAACAAAATTTGGTCTTAATGCTCCTTCATTTGAGAACACTTGATTCTTTCTTGCTTCTTATGCCTAACTTAAAGGCGTTAAAGAGATGAAGGATGGACTAAAGCTCAAGCTTGGGGTTGCCACGCGTGTCACCCCAAGAAATATCCAATAAGTACAAGCATAAAAGCTTGGGGATGCCCAAGGCCTCCCCTTCTTCATCAATAAAAATCTTAGGTTTCTTCCAAACGCTTCATTTTTATTGTTTCATGCACAATTGTGTTGTTCTTAGAGCGTCTTCTTTTTCGTTTTCATTTTGGTTCTTCATTTTCTTTTGTTTGCTTAGTTTTCTGAATAAATTGGTTGGACCCCCTCTTTCATACATTGGTTTGCAAATAGTTTGGTTTGGTTTGGAAAAGAGTAGGAAAGTTCATGCTTATGTGGTAAAAAGAGCTCGTTTTTGACTATGGCCTATGCTTTGTCATGCCATGCTTGATATTATTTTGGCTTTATGCTTAGTATTCTTTGTTGTAGCATGACTTGTTATAAACAATTGAGATTGCTTAATGTGCCTTGGATGAATCATGCGTTGTTTTAGCATATTAAAGCATATTATAGTGGTATTCTCCTTTGATGCTTTATTTGGGTTGACTTGGCGCATGCTCACACCATGTTATGACTATCTCAAGTCACCATAGCCTTTATGATCCTTTAGTTGTCAACTTGTAGTATCACTTTATGCTTTGATCAATGATATTTTGTCGCTCTGCATGATTATGGCCATTATTGCTCTCTTAGCTTGTCGCTCCCAGTCTTTTGCTAGCCTCCACAACAAATTATGAGTTCCACTCATGCATCCAACTCCCTAAACCAAGTTATTCCGAAGAGTCCACCATACCTACCTATTATCATATGCTATTCCAAGTATATTCATGCTTTTGTTTACCTTCCAAATTAAACTTGTTATGAGGGTTTAACTCATCAATGCCCATTGTTATGGACTTGGGTTTTGGAGAAGGAGGGAGCGCTGGAGACATCTATCGGCTAGCAAACAAGCACACAGGGGACAAAGGATTTACCCAGGTTCAGGCCTCGTAGAGGTCCCTACTCCTGCTTGTCTTCTCGTGGAATTATCGAAGGAGTCGAAAGTTACAATGGTGCGCAGATGCAATCTGGCGAGGGTGGTGGAAACTAGGGTTGCATGTGTCCTCCTCGCCGCCCCCTCCTAGCCTTTATATAGATAGGCTGGGTCTCGGGTAGCAGGTTGAGTCGGTTACAAGTTAGGGTTTTTCCCCTTCAAACTTTCTATCTTTAGCTTCTTCTGGTCCTTCAAGCAATCGAGAGTCCGCAGGTTACTCGAGCTCTTTCATCTGGGCCTTGGCGACACCGTGGGTCTGTACGTATTTAGACCGTATATACCAAGCTCGAGTACCTGTAGGGTATACCCATGTCAGTAGCCCCCGAGTATCCAGTGGAATCACAGATTCGACTGGGTACTTTTTGAAGTCTTCGAGTGCCTGAATGAGTACATTTTTCGACTGATTTCATTTATGTCATAGGGATTGTTGATATGCGTGCCTGATATAACCAAAGTATCGGTATCAGTTAACCACCTTAGGGTGAAACAACGCAATCTACTCGAACTCGAGTCCCCGGACTCGAATCCGGAAAAGTGCTGGCGTAATTCGACTCAGGCCGCGGAGGTCTTACATGAGTTGAATTCCAGTTATATGGGTGTGAGCACTTGACGCGTCCGTCAAGGCATGTTCATCGTGCCTGTAGGCATGGATATATTTCTGGTAGTGCGCAGTTAAATGCGTTGCCAGGCCTTATTCAGGTCTTACCTTCACGCTGTAAGCGCGGCATCCGAATTTTATCATCGTGGAGATGATTCGGGCGACCCAGGAGACGTAGTCTCTTTGTAGGGAAAATTATGAGGCAGTGTCGCCATGATCTGCGAGTGTGGATGTAATCAACACACAGCTTTTGTGCAAATAATCATAGCGTGCGTGACTAGCGCTCCCTATGGGAGTAGCCCCCGAGTGCCTGGTTGAGTCGAAGACTCAGGCAGGGACTAAAGTAATGTTGCGACTGCCGTCGTTTTTGCTTGTTTATTTCAGTCGAAGACTTAGGCAGAGACCAAAATGCGTTTTGCGACTGCTATCGTCTTTTGCTTGCTTGTTTCAGTCGAAATTGTTTCCGGCGCTCCCTATGGGAGTAACCCATGTCCATAGTCAAACCGTGTTTCGCGTGGTTGGGTTTGATTGTGATTGCCCATATTCCTGCAATAAGAAAAGAAAAAACGTAGGGTGCGCGGTCAGCGCTCCCTATGGGAGTAGCCCTTGAGTGCTTGGTGGAGTCGAAGACTCCATCAAGGACTAAAGTAGTCGAAGTTTTCCACTGCGTAGCTTTGATGACGTCAGTGCTGACATTTGCATGACCTCAGTTGCCCGCGTGAGCGAGTTTGACGGGACGTGACGAGCGGTGGGTCCCACTTTCTGACTTTGATTTGACTGGGCATGTGTAATCTTATTATTAACTGTGCCTCCTCGATTTCCGCACGTAATGGGAGCAGCGGAGGGGCGGTTCGCGCTTCCTCTTCTCCACGTGTCGAGCGCGATGCGTGCCACGCGTCTAGTAGGGTTTTTGTGAGCCGTTGGATTGCATCTCCTAGGGGTTAAGTAGTGGTGCTATGGCGGTAATTTCCCATCTGCGCTCTTTTCTTCCTCGCTGCCATCGCCATTGCTGCTGCTCATCTGCTTTTCCCTGCGCTCATCTCCTCCTCAGCTCTAGACCACCTCCGCTCATTTCCAAGTTATTTCCTGTGCTCTCATCGCCGCCGCGCAATGGGAAAGAAGAAAGGAGGCGCTGCCGCTGAATCCGTGGCCACCGTTGCCGCGACGAAGAAGAAGGGTGGCCCCGCTGCTGCGGGCACCAGTGCCGCCGCCGGCGGGAAAAAGAAGGTCGCGGACACCCGCATGACCAATGGCGCATGGCGTCCTTCTATCATCATGGCTTCGGATCTCCGTCTTCTTCGCCAAGATGGAGTTATTTCTGCAGCAGTCGCCGATGCGCGCGTCCCTAGCGGTGAGACCATTCCTGTGCCTCCCGCCGGTTTTCGAGTGATGTTTCTTGCATTCGTCATTCGCGGTCTTTCTTTGCCTCTCCACCCCTTTCTTAGGGGTCTCCTTTGTTTCTACGGGCTCTAGCTCCATCAGCTGTCCCCAAATTCAATTCTCCACATCACCTGCTTAATCACTCTTTGTGAGTGCTGGCTCGGAATCGAGCCACACTTTGGCCTTTTCAAGTGCTTGTTTAAACTAAAGCGTCAGTCCGCATCTGGCTCTCTAGTTTACGATGTAGGTGGTTGTGGAATCCATGTCGACCTGTCCGCCACCTATTTCGACATCAAGCTCGCCAGGCCCGTCCAGGGATGGAGGGACAAATGGTTCTATGTTCGTGACCAGAAGGCCAAGGACGAGCACTTTGGACTCGCGCCTTTCGATCCCGTGACTCCCTGCAAGAAGATGCGTTCTTGGAAGAACGTGATCATGCCTTCCGAACTCGTGGAGACAGACGTGCTATATCAACGCGTCTGCGACCTCGAGAGTCGCATAGGCGCGGAAGAGGGAGGCTGCGCCCTTGTCAGGACTTGGCTGCGTCGTCGCGTCCAGCCTCTCCAGGCCAGAGTCCATCCCATGTTTCAATGGGGTGGCGCTGATGATGCCACTTGCGTGTCTGCCGATGGCATGTCCGCGAGTGAGGTAGATAAGAGGGTGCGACTGGTCACGAAGTACACCTTCAAGGATGTGCTTTCGAATGAGCCAGTCGTTCCTCCTTTCGATGCTTCGAATCCTCCTCCTGAGGTACAGTTGTGCTACGCAGTAGCTTATTTTCACGATTGCTTTTCTGTTGCTTACTTGCTCATCTTTGCTGTTTGTATGCAGGATTGGGCGGTGTCGCCTTGTATGCCTCCTCTCCCTGAGGGTATTATTCCTCGCGAAGCTTTGGAAGAGGACGAGTCTGAGTCGACTATCCCTTCTGATGTGGAAGAGGAAGCCCCCGAGTCCGAGAGCCCGGATACTCACAAGTGTTCGCGCAGCGAGGATTCCGACGCGTCGACTCCTTCAACTCCAGAAGGCACGGCTGTTGGCGCGGAGTCGCCAATTCCAGCTGTTCCTGTGAGGGCTGTTGCACCGTCTTCTCGCAAGAAGATGCGATTGCCCAAGGAGTCTTCGTCGGAGTCAGCGGAGGCCACGTTTGATCTTGACAAGTTTGACTGGTAAGTTTGCGAGTTCATTCATTCTTCTCTGTTTTCTTCTTGTTGGCTTTGTCCTGGAGTTTGCCCTTTCTCAATGCGGATTTGGTCTTGCAGTCAAGAGGCGTCGTCGTCTTCTAGCGACGTCGAGTTTTTTAAGGAATCGGGAGTTGCGACCTCAAGGGCCAAGGTAGAGGTCGAGCGCGCTCCTTCTCCTCCGGCGGCGGCCCACTCCGGGCACAATTCTTCGAGCTCTCCTCACGTAGGGGAGCATCGAATAGTTGCTCGGATGACGGTTCAGCAAACTTCTTTGGAGTCGCTAAAGGACCATGTAAGTATATCTTTCCTTCTTTTTTAATGTGGCAGTCAACGCCTTCTGTTTCCCTCTTCTTACTCTTTGTTTTGTGTGACAGCTCCTTGTAAAGGAAGCCGCGCAAGTGGCGGAGCAGGTTATGGCAATGGGTCGCCAGCATGCGATGCTGGAGACGCGTCACTGCGTGGTCGAAAGTGAGTGCTTCTACACTTAATATTTTCGTCTTCTCGCTGTTTTGGTGTAATCGAATGATAGCCAATTATTGACTGCCATGTAGCTGAGCATAATGCTTTACTGTGCAACGTCGCCACCTTGGAGAAGACATTAGCCGCAGCTGTGAAGGGGCGCGACAAGGCAATCGCGGCTCGTGATGATGCCCAGAAAAGCGAATAGGATCTGCGTGCCTCCTTTGCAGCCATGGAAAAGTTGTTCGAAGAGAAACTGTTCTCAGTCGCCAAGGCCCTCTCAGGTACCTTTGCTGGTAGATGTTTTTATTGTTGTTCCTTCCTGCATCTAGAGTTTTGCCGATGGTGCTAGAGGTTTGATCCATGTGTGTGTTTTCTGCGTAGATGCTGGCGACTTGAGTTTTGACCCGCAGGCCCTGCGTCGCGATGATGCTCTGGCGGGCGCGGTGTCTGCAGTCGAGGACCGAAGCGCTGCCATCCAAGATACATTGTCCAAGGCCAAGGTCACCCTCAGTCGCCTCCGGGAGGAATTGATGCCGAAGGCGGAGCTGGTCGATAATATGGATAAGTTGGTAGAGTCACTCGCCAGGGGTGTGCCTGCCACCTACAAGAACTCCCTCCGGGCGGCTGGTGCGACGATGTCACTCGCCATGGTGCAAGCCCACGGAGTCGAGATAGACCCCTCTGCGGTGTCGATGCCTGTTGGCGCAGATGGTCAGCAGGTAGTCTTTGCTCCTTTTGCGACTGCTTGTGCCAAATATGGCCATTCTTTGATAAATACTGTTGCCAAGTATTTGGAGGATCTCCAACGCGCTAAGAAGGCGGCAAAAGCTTCGGCCTCAGGGGCAGGCGGAAAGTCGGTGGCGTCTGATACTGCCACGGACTTGATGAAGCCCCCGAAGGCGTCGAAGTCGATGAAGCCAGCTGCTCCGTAGTTACCTCTTTGTAATAGATGATGAATTGTCCTTTTGGTCTAAGAACATGCCTGCTGGCGAGTGTGTTTGTGAATATTTATGCTTATCTTGAATGCACCTCTTCCCCTTGCCTTTGTGTTAATTAGGTCTCCTTATTTGCTTTTGTCTTGACTTGTGGTAGGGGACATCGAGTGGTCCTGTGGGGGGAACCCAGGACTCGCCATATCTTGATGAGACAGTGGCACCACCGCGCTCCAGGGTAGAGGAGTTGTCCTTGCTGTCGCGACTGCGTGATCGCGTGAAGCAGCTGGAGCGTGAGTTGCCCCTAATCCGTGGTAACGCAGACGTGTGGAAGTCGAAGGCGGAAAAATCCGCCGCCCGCGAGCAATATCTGCTTGGCGAGGTGACACAGCTGGGCGACCAGTTTAAGTGTTAGTTTGCTTGTCCTCATCTTTTCCTTTGTAGTTAGTCGCAATGGTACGTTGTACTCATGTTGTTGGTGCTGCTTCGTGTTGTTGTTAGCGCACGCCATCCGCAGGAGGAGAGGGATAGGATTGTCATCCACCTTCATGGTCTCACCTAGGAGCAACTTCAAGAGAGTGGATACTTCTGGGTGGATCATGATCGTGCGACTGCATTGGCGACCCTGCAGGATCGCGCTTCGTGAGTGCTGCTCTTCCTGAAGAAGTCGCAGTCATGTTTGAAGAATACCTATCGGGCGATGTTCCCGTTGGATGACACTCCATCAAGCCTGTTGGCTCTCCTGTCCAAATTTCAAGATATGTCCGCGGTTCGCGAGTGTGTGAGGCAGCAGTTGGTGGCTGGTGCCAAGGCTGCCCTCTCGATGGTGCAATTGCACAGGCCTGACATGGATGTCGCCGCCATAGCTTCCGGTCTTCCAGCGCCGCCAGCCAGATCTGCTTGGAATATGGTGCCACACTATCAAGCGGTGGACCACCCAGAAGAGGAGATTGTCGACTTCTTCGAGGAACAAACCAATGTTCTTCTGTTGCAGTAGTAACCAGATTTGTGTCCTGCACATAAGTGTATTTGTGCTATAAAGTTCATATATATGTTGTAGATAATTTATTGTCGAACATGTATAAACAGCTTTGTTAGCGTGAGGTGCGTTGCACTATGCGAGTCCTTTTCGTTAGCCTGGCCATCCCTTTGTCAACCTGCCAGGTGCGTTGCAGCTGGGTTGAGTTTTCGTTCAAGGGTTTGATTGATGTGCCAGCTACTCAGGATATCGCGTTTATTGGTTCGAAGAACAGATGTATGTAGGGTGGTGCAGCCCCCGAGTATAAAATTGACAGAAGTGAAAAGAAAACACGAAGTTTTGGGGCACTTAGCTTTTATTTACTTGAAGAATAGTACGAGGTACAATGTGTGGCTGAGTAGCTTTATTTGCGATGTAAAAATAAAAATAGCTAGGGATAGAAGCGTCGCAGCTATGCTACGTTCCAAGGGTTGGAGTATGCGACTCCTGTTTCTAAGTCTTGAAGGCGATAGGCGCCACCTGGGATTACTTCTGTAATCACGTACGGTCCTTCCCAGGGGGACTCGAGCTTGAGATGCCCCTGCTGCTTCAGTCGCAGGACCAGGTCACCTTCGACGAAGGATCTTGGGCGAAGCCTTCTACTGTGGTAGTTGCGCAGGTTCTGCTGGTAGATCGTGGATCTTTCTGCAGCAATTTCTCTTGCCTCGTCGAGGAGGTCTACAGAGTCTTCGAGTGCAAGAGATGACTCTTGTTCGTTATAAGCGACTATGCGCGGCGCCTTGTACCTCACTTCGGCGGGTAGTACTGCTTCTGCTCCGTGCACCATAAAGAATGGCGTGTAGCCCGCGGCGCTATTTGGAGTTGTACGTAGGCTCTAGAGTACGGATTGGAGCTCATCTGGCCAGCAACCCGCGGCTTGTTCGAGTGGTCGAAGGAGTCGCTTCTTGATGCCGCTGCAGACGAGCCCGTTTGCTTTTTCCACCTGACCGTTGGTCTGTGGATGCGCGACTGAGGCGTAACTGATGTTGATCCCCAGGTTTCCGCAGAATTCTTGAAACTCTTTGGATGTGAAGTTCGTCCCGTTGTCAGTGATGATGTTGTGCGGCACGCCGAAGCAGTAGACGATGGACTCGAAGAACATGACCGCGCTGTGACCTGATTGCTTGGTCACTGGCATGGCCTCAATCCACTTGGTGAACTTGTCGACTGCAACCAAAAGGTAGACGTAGCCTCCTTGCGAGGACCTTGGGAGCTTGCCCACCATGTCGAACCCCCATTGTGCAAAGGGCCAGGCCAATGGAATAGGCCGTAGTTCTGCGCCTAGTGCGTGTGGCTTGTCCGTGAATCGCTGACAAGCGTTGCACTTTTGGACTATGTCCTTGGCGTCGCGCATGGTCGTGGGCTAGTAAAATCCAGCTCGTAGAGCTTTGGCAACGAGGGCGCGACTGCCGGCGTGGTGTCCGCAAGTCCCTTCATGGATGTCGAGGAGGACTGCTCTTTCATCGGCTAGGGAGACGCATCGTTGTAACACGCCTATGATGCTGCGTTTATACAGTTCGCCGTTGATAACGGCGAATGCCTTGGAGCGTTGCGCGATGTGCCGTGCGTCTGGCGGGTCATCCGGTAGGCGCTTGCTGAGGAGATACGTAATGTACGGCTGCGTCCAGGATTGTTCGATCATAATGACACTCATTGGTCCTTCGAGTCATGTGTCTGTCTCCAAGTCATCGAGTGCCGTTGGCTCATTGGGTGGCGTAGCCCCTCCGTCCGTTGCTGCGCTTGTTTTATTCTCTGCGGCCTTTGGCTTGATGGAGCGTTCGCAGATGCGCTCGAGAAATACCCCAGGTGGTATGGGGGTGCAGGTAGAGCCTATGTTGGCGAGTGCGTCCGCCTCCTCGTTGCTTTCATGACCTACATGTCGCAACTCGCAACCATCGAAGTCTCCCTCGAGTGTATCGTAGATGTTGCGGTATGCGATCATGTTGTCATTTAGTGCGTCGCACTCGTGCATTGTTTGGTTGACGACCAGCTTGGAGTCGCCATATATGATGAGCCTCTTTGCGCCGCAGGCTTTTGCCATCCTCATCCCGTGCAACAGGGCCTCGTATTCAGCCTCGTTGTTTGAGGCTGTGAACTGCATTCACAGGATGTATTTCAGCTTGTCCCCTTGAGGCGATGTCAGTATGACACCTGCTCCTGCTCCATCTTTCCGTTGCTCCTGCTCCTCATATTCTTTCCGTTGCTCTTGCTCCTGCTCCAGCATGGTCCAGAGATAGGACATATCTGGCTTGTCCGGGAGTTGGTTTTCCATCCAATGTACGAGGAAGTCAGGGAGAACTTGTGACTTGATTGTGTCGCGCTTTTCGTATGTGATGTCTCGTGGAGACAGTTCGATTCCCCAAAGCGCGACTCGTCCCGTGATGTCGGGGTTATTGAGGATATGTCCCAATGGGGCGTCGCTGACTACCATGATTGGGTGTTCCTGGAAGTAATGGCGCAGTCGCCGGGCGGTCATGAAGATGCCGTACGCCAGCTTCTGGTAGTGCGGGTACCGCTGTTTTGTTGGCGTGAGGACCTCGCTGAGGTAGTATACCAGGCGTTGTATGCCATGGACCTTGTTTTCCTCTGCCCGCTCGACGACGAGCATTGTACTAACCACTTGGTTGGTAGCGGAGATGTACAGCAGTAGTGGTTCCCTTTCTCGTGGAGTCACCAGTACTGGCGAGGTGGATAACATGCGCTTGAGATATCATTGGTCCACTCGAATTTGTCAGCTTTGCGGATGAGCTGATAGAAGGGCAGTGCCTTTTCTCCCATTCGACTTATAAATCGACTGAGGGCCGCGATTCGTCCGGCTAGTTGTTGGACGCCTCTTATGTTCTTTGGCTTCTCCATGGCCAGTATGGCCTTTATCTTTTTCGGGTTTGCCTCAATCCCTCTCGCGGAGATGAGATACCCGAGCAGCTGCCCAGATGGTACGCCGAAGGCGCATTTGTCCGGATTGAGCTTAATCCGGTAACGATCGAGATTGGCGAATGTTTCGGGCAAGTCATCGATTAGAGAGGCTTCCTCCTTGGTTTTTATTACGATGTCGTCGACATAGACTTGGATGTTGCGACCCAGCTGCTCCTTGAGGCAAGCCTGCATGCACCGCTGGTAGGTGGCTCCCGCGTTTTTTAGCCCGAAGGGCACTGTGTTGTAGCAGAACACACCGAAGGGCGTTGTAAACGCGGTCTTCTCCTGGTCTTCCTCCTTCATTCGAATTTGGTTATAGCCTGAGTAGGCATCGAGGAAGCACAGGCGCTCGCATCCATCGGTGGAGTCGATGATTTGATCGATCCATGGTAGCGGGAAGTGATCTTTTGGGCAGTGCTTGTTTAAAGAAGTGAAGTCCACGCACATCCGTAGGATATCCGTGTCATTTTTTGGCACCAGCACCGTATTGGCGAGCCAAGTGCTTTCCTTGATCTCACGTATGAATTTGGCCTCGAGGAGTCTGATGATCTCCATTCCGACTGCTTGCGCTCGTGGCTCAGACAGTCGCCTGATTGTTTGCTTGACTGGCCTTGCGTCGGGGTTGACGTTGAGTGCGTGCTCGGCGAATTCCCTAGGAACTCCTGGCATGTCCGCAGGACACCAGGAAAAAATTTCCTAGTGCTCACGGAGGAATTCGACGAGCGCGAGTTCCTATGCGGGACTCAAGTTGTTGGCGATGAGGGCCATTTTTGCGGGATCTATCGGATGGACATGTACCATCTTTGTGTGCATAGATGAGTCGAAGGAGAGGTCAGGTGAGCTTGGCCTACTCAGGGGAGGCAGACTGTTGTCTGTCGTTTCCTTCAATCGCGCGAGCTCTTCTTGCATGCCGAAGGACTGGGAGATTCTGTTGAATTCCCTGTCGCAACTGTCAGATCGCTCAAAGCTCCCGTTGATCGTGATGACGCCGTTGGGACCTGGCATTTTCATCTACAGGTAGGCGTAGTGGGGTACCGCCATGAACCTAGCGAACGCGACGCGTCCGAGGATGCAGTGGTATTGTGAGGGCTAGTCGACGACCTCGAAGTCAATGCGTTCGCGCCGGAAGTTCTTTGGCGTGCCGAATATGACGTCGAGGTTGATTTTGCCCAGGGGGTATACGCCTTTCCCTGGGACGATGCCGTGGAACGTTGTGTCTGATGCCTCCAAGCAGGTTAGAGGGATCCTCATTGCTCGCAAGGTACTCGCGAATATGAGGTTGATGTCGCTTCCGCCATCCATGAAGACGCGACTCATGTCGAAGCCTCTAATTTGCGCCTCGAGTACAAGGGGGCAATGACCTGGGCAAGGTACTTGAGGCGGGTGGTCACGTTTATCGAAGGTAATGCACGACTCACTGCCACTGAGGTACTCAGTGGTGGATGGTGGCGAGTGCATGGCCAAGTTGACTTGGCGAGTGATGGCTTTCTGCACCCTATTGGAGGGGCGCCCCTTTTGGATCATCATGGTACCCATGGCCCGTGGGTACGGTTCTCCTCCGTGGTGCTGGTCTGGTGCAGCTCCGTTCGGGGGTGGCCCAGGTGGTGGTGGCGGTGCGCCATGTGCCACCGCGCCTGGAGCGGCTCCGTAGCCTCTTTCGACTGCGTTGCGGTTAATCCGAACCAATCCCTCGTGTAGCTTGAGGAACTCGCGGCAGTCCTTGAGGAGGTGGCTGGACTTTCTCTTGCCGTCATGCTTGTCGATGTAGAAGTGTACCGTGCATGGCCCGGACAGTTTTTCCTCGATGGAGGTCGTGGGTGCCTCGTCGCGAGTGCAGCGTTGCCACACTTGCGTGGTTTTCCCGGAGTCGCGGTATCCGCTGTTGCGGTTGTCGTCGCGTCTATCAGCGTAGCCGGCTGCGACCATGTTGACGTCTTCGCGATCATCGTAGATGCGCATGCGACGCTTGCCCCGGTGGTCGTGTCTACGTTCGAGTTCCGCCTCCTCATCGGAGTGAGCGCGGTTCTTCACCGAATCTTCTCCATCGGCCCACCGATTTGCGATCTCCATCAGGTGGTCGATGGTCTGAGGCTTCGAGCGGCCCAGCTCCTCCCTGAGCTCTAGGCGGCGGACGCCACCGTTGAATGCATCAATCACGCAGTCCTCCGAGATGTTTTCCGCGGAGTTCTTGATGATGGACCACCTTTGGATATATGAGCGCAGCGATTCGCCAGATCTTTGCTGGCAGCATCTCAGTTCTTCGATTGATGTGGGCCGTTTGTACGTGCCCTTAAAGTTGCACATGAATCTATAAACCAGCTCATCCCAACTACGAATGGATCCGCGTGGGAGGTTATTGAGCCATGCTCGGGCGGCGCCCTGCAGCTGTAACTGCAAACATTGCATGGCAGTACTTCGACTGCCTCCGTGGAGCCTGACGGAGGAGATGTGATCCTCTAGCCAGATTTTAGGGTCTTGTAGACCGTCGAATTTCGGATTCTCTGACGGAAGTTTAAACCCCTTAGGCATTCGCTTCTGCCTAATGGATCTGCTGAAGCATCTGGCGCCGCAGAGCTCCCCATCTTCCTCTTCCGAGTCAGTCGACCGAGCACGTCGTGCCCTTGACTTGTCGATCTTGCGTTGCGTGAGGTCGTTGCGCGCATCGTAGTCACGATCATGTCGCCGTGAGCGACGGCGTCGAGACAGGTCGTGACTGTCATTGCTGGATGAGGGCGAGGAGTAGCGCTTTGCTAGCGTTTTGCCCTATTTGGGTCTGGTACCAGCTCCTTGTCGAGGGCGGCCTCGATTAGCCCCAAACCTGCAGTCGTAGATCGGTGCATGGCAGTTCGGGGATCTCCAGCTAGTGGCTGGTTGTTGAGGAGGTACATGGTGGCTGCTGTCACCGCAGCCTGCGGCGTCCTGGGGACCACATTGCCTCTCGTGTCGACTGTCATAGAGCCGAAGTCGAGGACTTGCATGGCGTCTATGCGCTCTTGTTCGGTGAGGTGAGCCATTCGCGACTGCCTCTTCTTGGCGAGGTACTCGTTGCCTCGTGAGGAGGATCCTCCGTAGGAGGAGAGCCCAGCGCGACAAAGGCTCGACTCGTTCGCCGCCTTTTTATGCGCCTCAAGTTGCGTGATTGCTTGTTTTTGGCGCGTGAATTCTTCTTTTAGGAGCCAGTGGTAAACCATCAGCTGTTCCTGCAGGGACCCAAGGGGTAGAGGTGCACCTCGTAGGGCTTCGCGGCAACGCTCCCACTCTTGCTCGTTGAGCCTGATTACGACGCATTCGCCGGTTTGCTCATTGATTATGCTGGGAGGTTCGACTGCTCCCCCGTTGGCGCTGTTACCTCTGTTGCCACCATTTCCACCATTAGGTGGATCGGTGCCATTGCTAGTGTTACCACCGTTGCCGCGATTGGCGGAGGTGTCACCTGCGTTAATGACGGCACACACGAAGTGATTGGGGAAGCTGTTGCTTCCACAACTTTCAGATTCGGAACCGTAGGTTCCATCTTCTGTGGCTAGATCGCTCAGATTGGAGTCGCGACTGCTGTCGCTGATCGTGTTGCCGACTGCCACCGGAGCATTGAGCTCGCTGAGGGTGCCGATCGATGGAGGGAACCATGATGCCGGGGCAATCCCCGGTGTTGTCGGTTGATTAGGCATGCGAAGCGGGCCCATCTGACCAACTTGGAAGTGGAAGCTCCCAATCGCCAGGCTAATTCCGTCGCCCACGGATTCGAAGGCCGGGTGGGTGGCCAGCGTGTGGACGGTGAAGTCGAAGGCACCGAAGAGCTGGTGAATCTCCGATGTTGCGGAGTTGTAGATCGCAGTTGATGGGGCCGAAGAAGCCGCAACATCAGCACTCCCAGTTCCCACAGACGGCGCCAATTGACGAGGGTTTAACTCATCAATGCCCATTGTTATGGACTTGGGTTTTGGAGAAGGAGGGAGCGCTGGAGACATCTATCGGCTAGCAAACAAGCACACAGGGGACAAAGGATTTACCCAGGTTCAGGCCTCGTAGAGGTCCCTACTCCTGCTTGTCTGCTCGTGGAATTATCGAAGGAGTCGAAAGTTACAATGGTGCGCAGATGCAATCTGGCGAGGGTGGTGGAAACTAGGGTTGTGTGTGTCCTCCTCGCCGCCCCCTCCTAGCCTTTATATAGATAGGCTGGGTCTCGGGTAGCAGGTCGAGTCGGTTACAAGTTAGGGTTTTTCCCCTTCAAACTTTCTATCTTTAGCTTCTTCTTGTCCTTCAAGCAATCGAGAGTCCGCAGGTTACTCGAGTTCTTTCATCTGGGCCTTGGCGACACCGTGGGTCTGTACGTATTTAGACCGTATATACCAAGCTCGAGTACCTATAGGGTATACCCATGTCACTATGTTTTCTTTATGTGAAACAAACAAACGTCTTGCAAAGCATTGTTATTCATGAATCTTTTGTTTGTGCCTTTTCATGTTGCATCATAGTTTCTTTGTCTTATTGCTAGAACTTTGTCTTTCATGTTATGATTGAAGTACCATGATCCTAGCTTTGAATGTTTTACAAATACTTTGATCAAGTCTTTGATGGTGCATGTCACCTCAAAAATTATTCTTTCTTTTTATCACTTACCTACTCGAGGACGAGCAGGAGTTAAGCTTGGGGATGTTGATACATTGCAAATGTATCTATAATTTTTGACGTTTCATGCTTAGTTTTATCCACTTTCTTGTGTTTTGTCCACACTTTGGAGTACTTTTCATATGATTTCTTGGACTAACCTATTAACAAGAGCCACAGTGCCAGCTGCCTGTTTTCTGCTATTTTTGGTTCCAGGAAAGTCAGAAAATGAATATTCTCGGAATTGGACGGGACAAAAGCCAAAGTGCCTATTTTTCTGGAAGTCATCAGATGCCAGAATACGAGACAGAGAGGGGCTAGGGGGCCACCACACCACCTGGCCGCACGGCCTAGCCTGGCTCGCGCCAAGGGGTGGTGTGGCCGCCTTCGGCACCCCCTCGGCCTCCCCTTCCGCCTATAAGATGCCCTCGAGACGAAAACCCTAAGTGCCCGATCAAAAATCCATGAAAGAGTCTATAGCCGCCGTCATCTCCATCCCTAGATCGGGAGGGATCTGAAGCTCTTCCCGGCACCCTGCCGGAGAGGGGAATTCACCCTGGAGGCCTTCTTCATCACCATGCAAGCCTCCGGTGTGATGCGTGAGTAGTTCATCCTTGGACTACGGATCCATGTAGTAGCTAGATGGCTAGTTCTCCTCCTTTGTGCTTTCATGTTTAGATCTTGTGAGCTCCATTCATGATCAAGATCATCTATTTGTAATTCTGCATGTTGTGTTTGCGGGGATCCGATGGATATTGAGATACTATTTTAGATTGATTATTGATTCTATCATGTCTTTGTTATTTGTGATCTTGCATGCTTTCCATTGTTAGTAGCTATCTTGGCCAAGTAGATGCTAGAAACTCCAAGAGTTAGTATTTATGCTCGATAGTGGGTGCATGCCTCTGGTAATCTGGGGAAGTGACAGAAATCTCTAAGGTACTAGATGTGCTGTTGCTACTAGGGAGAAAACAACAATCCTTTGTTCATAGAACAATCATATTGTTTACTTTACACGCAGTTCGTGAAGCAATAAATCTGTTGCTTGCAACTTAATACTGGAGGGGGTTCGGATGATAAGCTGAAGGTGGATTATTAGTCATAGATGCAGTTGGATGGCGGTCTATGTATAATGTTGTAATGCCCAATCAAGTTCCAAAGAAGTCAAGATGATTAGTATATGCATGTATTGCTTTCTCAATGTTTGTCAATTGCCCCGCTGTAATTTGTTCACCCAGCATGTTATCTATCTAAGGAGAGCCACCTCTAGTGAATTATGGATCCCGGTCCTTTTCTTTACATACACTCTATAAACTGTTTACTGCTTTGTGTTTACTTTCTGCAAACTTTTACTTCTTTCCATTAGTTACGTTTAATCCTTTATTTTCCACAAAACACGGTGAGATTGACAACCTCATCGCAAGTTGTGGACAAAGTTCTGTGGTTGTGTTGTGCAGGTCTCCACGTTGCTACTAGCACCGGTAGTGCGCCCTGCCAAGGCTCAGCTAGCAACACCTTTGGGGTGTTTCCTTGCTCCTACTAGTTCGATTAAACCTTGGTTTCATAACTGAGAGAAACTTGCTGTTGTCCTCATCATACCTTCCTCTTGGTGTTCCCAACGAGCTCTACATCAACACCGCACCAGCACTTTTCTGGCAACGTGCATTGAGCCATCACTAAACAGGGCAGTCGAGAAAAATCTCAGACCATGCCTGGCGCGATAAATTCTGAATGCTGTGTCCATTACATGAAGGTAAGACCCCAGGACTTGTCATGTGTAGCCCGGTTACTGCACATGAATGCGCTTTGCCAATAAATTATCGATATCAATGATACGATGAAAAATCTCGACAGACACGTGGGGTACCTGATGTAATAGAACTGGGATTCAGTATTCGATAAGACCTCAACGACTCGAACTGAATTATGCTAGTAAAATTTCGAGTTCATGTCTGGAGACTTGAATTTGATGTAGGTCTGCAGTGTTTTTTCCCAGGAGCAATTAACTGATTCCCGATTCGTCGGATGCATCAGGCCTATTGTACCCAAATCCCTACAAGTCAATATAAAAGTGAATATTTCATAAAGAAAACTTCGGATCGTAAACACTAATTTTTTCTTTGAGACTCAACTCGAATCTACGATTCAGATGGAGTCCTGGGGGCTACTAACATAGGTATAACTATTCTGGTTCTTATGACTAGTTACCCTAACTGCATAAAGGATAGATCACAAGCCCATGAATCCCACAAAGAAGGCCCAGGAAGCATCCGACGTAAGGTGTAGTTTAGAAATAGAAACCGACATTGTACCGCTATTGTAATCATAGTCTATGACCTTCCGCATACTGCTTCGGGACCCAGTCTATTATATATAGGCTGGGAGGAGCCAACAGAGAGGTACCAAAAGAACCTTGAGAAATCTGTAATCGATTTGACCATAAACAATCAGACGAGTTCGACTCCCTTGTTTGTTTGATCAGCCGACGAAATCCCTAGCGTTCTCTTTTTCTCGAAACCCTAAGACCGTAACCATGGGTATTAACGGGGTTTCCCCTTGTCACATACAATGCTGCTTATGAAACATTGAAAACTCAATTTTTTAAGAAACGTTCTTCTGGACTGATGTGCCCTGACGAAAGTAGTAAGAATAGATATATGTGAGGAGTAACATATCTATAATGAGAATAATGAGAATGCGTGTTGCATGAAAAAATATTCACGACCATATATGTTTACATATTTGGTTACCTATAGACATGTATAGATGGGTATTAGTTCTTTCATTCTTTTTCATTCAATTCTAGGCCCTTGTTCTGCCTATCTATTGCTTTCACCTGAAGTTGTAGCATCCCAATTATCTAACATTGCAATGCTACATGTTTCTAGTCAGTATATAATGCTACCTCTACGTACTTGCCATTATTGCATTATCATAATATCATGCTCATATCACCATGCCACATTGCATTTGAGCATCATATAAAACCCATTTTAATTTGGTTCTTCTCCTTATAATGCATTTGCCTTATTATTACTTTGCTTCTTGATAAATTGTAGTTGTTTTTTGATATATTGCTCAATGCCCAAATTGAGTTGAGGGCATCTCTTTTAAATTCCTTCCATCTACTAACTTGCCATGTCACATTCACTTGATATCATCATTAATTCCAACCATATATATGTACGTGGTCTTATTGTTTTTGTGGGTATTTTATTTCCTGCCACATATTCATCTACACATGGGATCATATCCACACGATTCCAATTATTCCATGTGTATTTACGGCCACTTCTAAAATTTTGTTTTACCTAGCAATCTTTTAAAATTGAACCTTTTTTTGGCTCACATACATGTGATATATTTTATTTTCACAAAATATTATCACGTGCATGTACTAATGCCACATGCAATAATAACCTCTATCTAGTGCACTAATGCCACATGCAATAATAACCCCTATCTAGTGCATGTATTTTAACACCACTATACGCATGTCTTCTTTTCATTCAAATTCAAGTGGGTTTGTTTTTACTCAATTTGTTTTTGTCCAACCTTGCCTATAAGATCAAATCCCTTTCCAGCACCACCTCACAACATATCACACATGACACCATCTTTTTTTTCTTTTATCTTGCAACGTCTACATGTATCTTGGTCTAATTTTTTCATTTATCTAAATCCTTCTAAAAACCTATTTACCCATCTAATCTATCTTAGCTAAACCCAACATCTATTGTATGTGTACTCACACATATACACACTAATCTATCTACTCTCTATCTACCGTGTATGGGGGGACACACACACTCTCAAAAAAAAAAAAACCTCGGCGCCTTTTTTTTTTACTCATGTATGTGACCTACACACACTAACTTAGCTAGACTAAATCGATCTACCAACCGTGGCCTCCACCTGATCAAAACCCCAATCCCAATCAAACCCAAACCTAGCTAAGCTAGCTTGCTTGATCTAAACATGCCCCAGCTGAGTCTGAACCGCATGCGAGCCAACGACACCAAGGGCCGCAACCTGATCCCTGAACCAGCTCCACACCCCAGCTGCACCTGTACCGAACCTCCCCTCCTCTCTATTGGTCAGACTCGACCCAGCCCGTGGAAAGCGAGGCCGCTCCTGTTTATCTTCCTGGAAGTGCCTCACGTGCCCAACACGAGGACACCACCCCGTACCCGCGTGTGGGCTGTTTTGCCTTCTCTCCCTGGCATAAAGCGAGCAATAGAGGCAGCGCCTCCTCACCCTCGACCCCAACCCCAACCCCAACCCCAACCACTCCATCCCCTTCCTAGATCTCGATCTACTGCTTCATCTCCCTCGTTATCCCACAGCCAAAACCCTAGACGCCATGGCCGTGTCCACCGCCCACCTTGCCGCCATCGCCGGAGCAGCATGCAACAAGAGGACGACGTCGAGCCGCTGGCCCTGGACAGTACATGGATCAAGGAGGTGCAGACCAGTGCCCACGTTCGTGCCCTCGCTGCCCCGAGGAACCTGCAGCTTGGCGTCGCTGGCGACCTCATCTTCCCGGCATCGTTGTTCGCCAAGGTCACCATCGTCTCCGTCAACCCCTCGGTGAGCCCATCGTTCCCTGACCACGCCTCTACGTCTCCTTGCTCCGCCACCTCGCCTCCGTCGACATCCGCCACTGGCGTCGCCTTCCCGTCGCGCGCCATGTGTCTCTACCGCTGGCCGCCGCACGACTTGCACAGGCACAGTGCGTGCGCCACGCCCTTGTTTTTGTCTCTGTTTGCTACAAGTTTCCGAACGTTCCAGTCCACCTACGACGAATATTCCAACACAAAATCGCTTCACGTATGTCCCAGGAACACGCAGGATCAAACGACTTCCAAAATGGTGGTCTATATCTCTCGATATCGACGACCGAAGTCAGCTCAATCTGCCTGCCGGAAACTGAAGTTCGTCCGACAGTTTGCGCCCTGTTTTCTGCCTCTGTTCCCCGCTTTCTCACATCATACACGGCGGTTCTTCGACGCCTATCTTCGCTCATATCTATTATCGGCACATCCAGCTTTACAACGCCTCCAACCTCATATGTTTTGGAGCCCGGATGCGCTCGTAATTGTCTCGCAAACTTCAGGCCAGCTAGCTGCGTACGCTAATCCAACCCAGTTTGATTTTGTTCAGAACTTCCGACCCGTCCATATCCGTCTTGCGGCAAGGCCCCTAGATTTTTCTATTTCACCAACGTGCAGTCCCTGAGTTCACACACGTGTCGCCTCCCTGCTGGGCGCTCACGTGGTGGCCCCGCAGTTAACCACAACCCCACCTATCATCCTCTATGGGTAACACAAGTTTTCCATGATATTTTCAGCTAAATAAATTTTAGAAAATAAGTATATCATAATTAATTCGTATCTTTTTATATAATTTGAATTTGACAAAAATTCCTAAATGAAATATGAATCAAATCTAAAGAAGAATTCAAACCTAAATTCAAGTTTGCCCAGATTTGACTCTAAGTAGTCAGATCTTTGACTTTTGACCCTTTTTAATATAATTTAATTTAAATATGTTTTAAATGCTGAAATTCAAATATGCCGTCCAAAATAATTTTTGGACAATTTAAAATTTTAAAATTATTTAAATATCCTTATCTTAAAAAATCATAATTTTATTTTTATAATTCCAAATTTGATAAATAATATGTCTAAATCGATCAACGCGACAGCTCGTTCTGATTAAGTATTCCATGATATGAATTGAAGCATGCATCATATAAATATTAAATATTCAGAACTGCTTATAGGAGTAAAATATGTCTAAATAAATTAATAAGGTGCTTTATTATTGTTTTCACTCCTCACCCATGCCATGCTATGTTATACCATGTAATTGTGCATCATTCCATCATGGCATACCTTGTTTGTTTGTTGCATATGATTTTAATAATTATGCAATGTATTTATTTTGGTCCTTGTGTGTTTGGTTTTTATTCGGATAGAAACTGAGCAAGGAGAATACCAGGAGCCTCAGTAGTATTAACCAGATCCTTCCTATTTTGCAACTGAGCTTCCAGGCAAGCAATTCCCTATGCTTGCATAGATATAGTACCTATACTTTCATCTTATTCTTGCATCATTGACTCGCGATTATATTAAATTGAATCCCAAGTATTGCATAGCCTTTACTTTTAAATCCCACTAAAGCTTGTATCCACAATCACATGATTTATTACTACAGGAGTTGTTTGAGCCATACGAGTTAGAGAATTACATGTGTAGGGTTTGTGCGAGTCTTTGGATAATGAGGTACCTAAACAATTTAAACTGTGTAGTAATGAGATAATTAAAGAAAGAGGCACCGGTGGGCCATAGAAGTTATTTGGTTCTTCCACGCTTACTTGTGTCCGGTAGGACTCCGAGTAATTGATTTTTGTTCCTTGATTATTCGCACTATCCACATACGAGAAACTCTATGGATCCCCCTTCGCCTTAGCTTGATTCGCACTTTATCTCTTAGGACCACAAACTAGTTTAAGGTTTTATTACTCTCCTGTAATTATGCCATGCTTTACTGCTTTATTCACGATTGCGCGTGGAGTGCCTGTACTGTTGTAGGACTTGTGACACGTTTCCGCGGTATCGACAAGCCTAGTCGCACTTTCGGGTTCTTAGACATTTACAACCGTCGACACAAACCATGGGTGTGTCTTGGAGCCGGTCAACTTCGTTGCGGGTAGATTTGTGGGGTGGCCCCCTAAAATAATATATGAACCCTGTGAATGCATTGTCGTGAGGCCTCGTTGCTTTTTATTTGGTTCTTCCCAAGGTTGATCATGTGTGTGTTGTTTTTTGTGCACCCCTGTAGGGTAAATCTTTCTAAAAGCCGTATCCACGGTTATGGACGACTTGGAGCACAGTTTCTCGATCATAGGGAAGTATAACTAAAGTACCGCCTTTAATTTGACTAATACATGACTAGTAAATAGAGCAACACACATAGAATGGTTAATAAAATTGCCAATGGATGGGAGGTTCTTCCGCCTTCTCATCGGTAAGCGAGAAGGAGGGCGAGCGATGTTTAATTATGTTACTTATATTGATGCAGCCCATCCTACGGATGCTCCTACATCTACACCACCAAGCCCCCCAAGTGGACCCATGACTCGTGCCTGAGCCAAGCTCCTTCAAGCTAAGGTGAATTCGCTCCTCTCATCATGTGACTTTGACACATCCTTGGATGGCTTGCTACTTCATGCAAATACACTGTGCATTCTCAGCTATGAAGCCCCGACGCGTCACCAAGCCCCCATGGATGGAGAACAAGGAGCAGGCCAAGGAAAAAAGTTGCTGGAGCTGCTGACACTAGAGTCTCCGGCCAGACAGACCGGAGTCTTCGGACCGTGACACCAGAGTCTCCGGCCCACCTCTGGACCGACCTCCAGACCAACCTCCTAAATGGCCCTGAGGAGATTATGTATGCCACTTCGGAGATGGACCGGAGACCGACCGGAATCTCCAGCCTAGACCGGAGTCTCCGGTCCAACACACTGGAGTCTCTAGACCGAGCTTCGCTAGGCATGTAAAAGCCTTTGGGCCTTTGGCCCATGTACCTCTTAGTCTGTCCAGAACTTATCTTTATTCCCAAAATACCCTTAAATTAGTGGCTAACCTATATATAGTCCCCCACCTCTATTGTAAACCCTAGGCATGATATTTGGAATTAGTGGACACCCTTGTGGATCTATCTAATTCTTGCCTCATGCTCCTTGTTTGAGGAGCACCCAAATATCACAAACCTCGTTGGAGTTTGCATCATGCCTCCCTCGTTGTACAAGGCCTAGACATCGGGTTCCCTTTGCCTAGACGTCAAGATCTCACCGAGTCTCCCTACTCGTTGTGCCGGTTCGAGAGAGAGTCCTTCGCCCGACGCCGATCCTAGGGATTGCGTCGGACCGGTCACCACCGGTGTGAGCTATTGGTGTATATATCGTGGTTTTGTGTGAGTGTGTTCATTGTGTTCTTCGTGCGTGAGTTCGTCGAGTTCATACCTCCTCTCCTTTCTCCGCACTCCACCCTCGATTTGAACAGGATTTGTGAAAGATCGGGCCACCCACGAGGTTGCCTCGTAACATATATCATGGTTGTTACTAATTAATGTGCGTTCGTCTATCTCTGGTTGGACGGATGTTGTAGCGTATATCTATAGAACTGTTTAGCTATTATCTTTCACTACAATTGCATCACCCCATGTCGTTCTCTTTAGATGCATTAAGACTTGCTGAGTACCCCTAGGGTCTCACACAATAAATATTTGGTTCAGATGGACAGGTATACTCTCAAGAAGGTTACTAGGTCGAAGAGTCTAATGATGGTGGCAACGACTGTCAGGTGTAGAGATTTCGGAGATGGAGATCCATGAGATCTGTGGACGGGATGTGCTTATTTTCAGGGCATCTTATGCCAATTTTCTTCTTATCTGTACTCGAATCTTGTTTTTCGATTTCGCTTGATACTCTGATGTGTGATGTATGAGGATGTATCCTAAACTATTATCTCTATCTAGGATATTTGGATCTTGCCGTATGGTGTTGAATATTTCTGTCTCTATTGTTTTTAGATGGTGTGACTCTAATGTCTATTGTATGTCACTGACATACATACTCATTTGTGTATTGATCGCTTTACCTATCGACTACGCCGCTCGCTCTTGTCCCGATATTCTTGAAAGTGGGTGGGATGGTTGACAGGTATCGTGCCCTGCTCCATGAGGTAGGCCTACTATGTGTGGCTGCGCGGCCCCACGGTACTACGTCCTGTCTAGTTTTGGGTTCATCTAGGGTTGAGCTTAGAGCGTAGGGTCCAAGGTATTACAAAGGTGAAGATGGTACTAATATTTCTATTGTTACCGGCCGCTGTATGATCGATTTTACTACTAGGTTGCTTCTAGTGTTGATAATTTCCCTCCATCTCAGTTTTCGTTTGACCTTTTATATGTGTTGCTGAAATTTGGATTGTCTTTTGAGACTAACGTCACACAAACACTGCCATCTATCCTAAAACCCCCTAGGTATGGGTACATGTGCATTGATGAGACTTGAGAGACTCACATGTTATTTTATATAGACTTGAAAATTTTGTGATCTATTCTAAATGTACTCTGTTGTTTTATACATCGATGTTAGGGTTGTTAAGGATTCATTTGATCAGAGGCTCTATTCTAAGAGTTGCCTACTCATGTTGCACCTGAAGAGGTCGCTGCCTACATGTAAGTTGCATTGCTTTGTGTTTGGTATTAGGTTTACTATTTTCGTATGGTTTACCTATTTTTATGCTAATTGGTGCAGCCATGGTTCATGATCCAAATGTGCCACCTGCACCACCTGCCATGGCTTTGACAGATAAGAGGTATCTTCTATTCTTATGAACCAAATAGACTATCCGATGTATAACCATGTGTGTTCTGCCTATTTCTGCATGCTGATTGAGATCTACTATGAAACATTTGCAGATGCAGATTGCCGTCACCCCTTTCGCCACAGGAACCTCCCACAGAGTCGCATGGGCGGCAGCATCCTTGGAAAAAGTGGAAAAGTGGATAGTGAGGCCTTGACTGGTGCGGCGTCGATCCACTATGATGGTAAGGAAATCAGGAGAAAACAGAGAAATTATCAGCATTAACTGATCAACACGATTTGGGTGGGAATGATTCATCATAGAATAAGGATGTTCCGAGCGCGGGTACACGGAGCAGAGGAAAGCTTTGGCAGACCGTGGTCTGCTCAGTTGAATATCTAATTGGAGCCATTAAGTTAGGTCGCAAACCATCAGAGTAATTTGAAAACTTGGATGTCATTATGTGGGAAATATCTCATGTGAAATATCCTTTGGCGCTGGTTAACCTGGGTATACAATGTTAGATAGTTTTAGAAAAGAAAATATTTGCTCTATTATTAGTACTAGTACACCCTCTCTACACATAAAAACATAGTATATTCGCTTTACAAAAGGTAAAATATTTTATATTTTGAAACGGAGGAAGTAGTAGAGATAGGGATAATTAGGACACTTGGACGTCATTATGTTGGAAAGATCATGTGGCGCTGGTTAACCCAAGTACAAAGTTGGGTGGCTTTAGAAAATAAAATATTTGCTCTTTTATTAGTAGCAGAGATCACATATAGAGCTATATGCGTCAAATAAGTTAGGTGAAACGTGAATAAAATAGTAATATTTTATGTATTAGAGTATCTCCACTCGCATTCTCGGGAGGACCCTAGACCAAATTTTCGATCTGAATGATGAATTTTAGCCTAGTCGCATTCCTACGACCCGAGTTTCCACCGGATTCGGCCCAAATTATATCCAGCGTTCCTAGGCCAAACTCGAGGAGTTGGAAGTCGCCTGCAAATGCCAGATGAAACTGAATCGGCAGAAAAAAATGTTGCGCTGGTGGCCCTGCCCTGTTAGCCAGCGAAAGTGATCCGTCCTGATCGTGCCGCCTCGTCTGCCACGCCGGACCGCCGGGCAAATGAGCGCCCCACTCGCCCATGCATCGTCATAATGGCACGCCACCGCCTGTCCACCTTCCCACCGCTTTCCCATTTCCCGCCCTCGCTCCTATACCCCTCCAGCCCTCTCCGCACTTTCCCCCCAAATGGTTATAAATGTCGGCCAGCCTCGCCGCCCTCAGAGCACACACCTCCACTCCTCCATTACCTCCCCCAAAAAGCACCAAGTTTCAGGCGAAGAGGGAACCCGGCGGAAGCCATGGCAGAGAGGTGACCCGATGACGAAGCAACGACGAATGGCTTAGGCTAGCATTGGCTCCAGCCGTGGGAGGCTCGAATCCTTCGTGATGTCGGCTACCCTACGCCGCCGGATTTCCGGTGCCCGCCGATGTGGAATATGAGCGCGTGTGGCATGCCCGTCCTGCCAGTGCCGGAGGGGCAAGAACTTATCGACGAGATCTAGGCTATGATCGTCGGCATGGACCCCGACGAGGCGGAGAACCCCTAAAACCACACTCCTTGGGACAAGTTCTTCCGCAATTGGTGGGATAGGGAGTTGGCGCACCATGAGGGTGGAGGCCTGGCGCCACCGCGCAACATGCTAAAGGTCAGTGTCAGTCGTGCTAGGCCGCACCCCTTCCACTGTCCTTGACTACAGCGACAACGGCTACACTCCCCGGCTAGGCTACCCGCTGCGTTCACTGCCGCCAATCTCTCGGCACCGCGGGTCCTATTCCTGGATGCCGAGTAGGATGCTCGATGCATCGCCATTCTCTTCGGCATCGGCCTCGCGCTCGTCCATATCAACGCAAAGTCAGTCACCGCAGTTCACGACACCGCTTTTGTCGGTAAGGAGGGATCTCGAGTCGTCATTGCGTCGCCACCGGAGACGCGTTCACGCGGCATCGTCATCAATGACCTCCGTGTTCCAACGCTGCCAAGCGGCCGCCTTGGCCTAGTGAGGCTGAAAAAGGAATCGGTGGAGTGGGTCGAGCCAGTGGAGGAGGAGGACTTCCTCCTCAAAATGGTGATGGAGGCGTCATTGAACAACGCCATGCCGATGCTGGCCCGATGTGTGCGCCTGGTCTAGGACAGACTAGGAGCAGGAGGAGGCCGAGCATGTCCGCCGCCTGCAGGAGCAAGCCAAGCACCAGGCAGAGCAGCGAGCTCGGCGAGAGTGTGCATACTAGTGGGTGCCCCTCATCTTCCTCGACGATGATGATGAGGACGAGTCCGGGCCAGGCTCCTCATTGCAGCAGTGGCGCTGCGGCAACGCTGGCCAGGGTAGCTCGTAGCCACTGAAGTTGCCGAGTGACGACGACGGCGACTATACCGTCTTCTACCGGTGCCTCGGCATGTGAACAGCTCGGCATCAGCATGCTCGCCATTTATAGTTTGTTTTATGTTTTTTAGCCTACTGCAAGTCAAATCCAGTTATATATCCGAATTTGATAAAATATGTACGAACTCGTCTATAATATAATGCAATCGCTTGAATTAGTATTAAATTTGTACTATTTTGTAAAATTTAGGGGAATTTATGAATTTTCATGTAAGGACCCTAGAAACACGCGACTATTCTCATATGCCCATTTTCTAGGGATTTCTATTTTTGTGCCCCTGGTTCGTTAGTTGTACTTAGTTTTCTCTAGTCGCTTAGTGTTTCCTCACTTTTCCCCTCCCTTCATTCTGAAACTCTCATATGCGCTCGGACGGGGGATGCCGTCAGGTCAAAGGCTTGACCGTTACATGCTAACAGGTGGGACCGCGTTGGGGTTGGTCCTGCGTTGAGCATTACATTACGTCGCCTCGACCGTTACATGCTGACGGGTGGGGCCAGGATACACGATGGACCATCCATCCATCTCTCGCTGACCTGTGGGCCATGTTTTTCCTGATTGTGTGGCCAGTGCAGCCAATGACAAATGGGGTCGTTCTTTGGGGCCGTCGAAGCCAATGAACGATGGGGCTGCTATGTGGAGCCGTTTTGTAGGACCGTCGTAGCTAATGACCGATGGGGCTGGAGGGGGGATTTTCATATTTTTCATGTTTTACTTTGCAACTTGCATATTTTCCATTTTGTGTGTCACTGACATGTGGTGGTCATGTGGCAAATATGCAAATTTCAAAGAAAAAGTTTGGCAGATATGCAAAATTGGCAAATATGAAATAATTGACAGGTGGGTCATGTATGACACATCGGCTCTCTCTCTCATCTGCTCCCAGCCCCCGGCCCCGAGCAACTCCTATCCCACCAGCGGACATAGCAGCCATCGTCGGTGTGTCGGCGTGTCCCCGGATCTATCCTACGGTGGTATCAGACGGAGTGCCGCGCTACACCTCAACCACGGCTCCGGTACATGTTTCGTCCGCATGCATTGTACGTTGAGGCAGTATCAACCGCAGGCAGGTCCACCGCCCACGATGACCGGGATTTGGTTCTGCCACCATAGCTCGACGAACAGTCGCAACAATTGCTAGTAGTGCTTACTAAGACCTCCGCTCCTGCTCCGCCCACCTTAATCGATTCGGTTCTCGTAATTTCCTCAATATTGTAGGTGCAAATTAGTCCTTATTGTATGGTTGTAGTAGGTACACTGGTGAGGGTGGGGAATCGATCATGTCGTGGCCACATTCTCCTTCTCCTACCACATCGGAAGTACATGTAGCTCCTTCTCTTTGTACTACCATTGAATTTGAAGTGCTGACATGGCCTATCAGACTGATTCCAGTTTGGTTTGTTTTGGGATTGTTATAGTGTGCTATGCAGGCCGATGATCCATGGTACATTGCATACCAAGATGAATCAACTCAGTGGTCTAGTCATAGGATGGATTTGGAGGAGATGGTTGCCAAGTTAGGTGATGAATTGGCCCGTAAAAACCTATTGATATTCGAGCTGAAGCGTACTGTTGAGGAAGAACTCAGAGCTTATTCGCAAAGACAAGTTGACACCTAAGGTTGATCTTGCTGTATCTAATCAAGTTGTAGAAAATCTAAAATATGAACTTCAAGTGAAGAGGAAGGGAGAATAGTAGATTTATGTGGGAAGTTTTAGTAGTTGTCATCCGCATCCTAGCAGTTACAGTATGCGATTGTGGTGAAGGGTGGCACATGTAATGATTAGTTGAATAGATAGCTAATTTATAGGGTAGAATTGTTATTCAATAGATGGTTGTGAGTTTCTCTAATTTAGTCACTTTGCGGTCTCAAAGTTGTCGAGAGAATGCATTGCAGTGCCGAGTTGCTTGCCATTGGATCTAGCGGTCCCAAAGTGGTCGAGAGACTGCATTGCAGTACCCGAGTTGCTTGCCATTGGATCTAGCGGTCCCAAAGTTGTCGAGACAATGCATTGCAGGCCCGAGCTGCTTGCCATTGGATCTAGCTGGCCATAGTTGGCGTGCCAAATGCCTAGAGGGTCAAGTTGGGGCCTATCAGTTTTGACTGTTCTGTCGCTGCCATCGTGGCTGCCATGTGGAGTTGCAGCGTTCGCGTCAGCATCTATTCCCCATTCCAAATTAGTGGCTGAGATTGTCAACCCAAGTTAGTTGACTCAAATTCCTCAAGATACAATCGAAACTAGACAAATCTAAATCAACTAATTTGGGTCGGAAGGAGTACTACTTATGAATCAGCTTTAGAGCATATCCACCGTCCTCACTGCTCAAATACATATCAATTTTGATTCAAATAATACATATTTCGATCAAATTTATACAAGCCCATCGGAGATTGTCAAAGCAAGTAATACTACTTATGAATCAGCTTTAGAGCATATCCACCGGTTTCACGGCTCAAATACATGTCAAATTTATTCAAATCATATATATATTTTAAGTCACAGAATTTTGGTTCAAATTAGGCTTAAATTTGTCCCAATTTTAAGTGGACGATGAGCTAGCCGCCCTCCCCGCCGTATGTATACTCCAAGAAGTACGGGAAAAGTGCTCTCATCCGGCCTTCACCGTCAAAGTGCACCTCGACGTGCTAGTCGCGGCCACAGCCTGCCTCCCACAACTTCGGTTCATGAGGGCTTGATCTACGCCGTCACGGTGATATTGCGGATGATGGCTTCAATCATATTTGCATCGATGACCACTCTCGGCACCATGGTCATAGATGTTGCGGATGATGGCTTCAATCGTATTTGCATCGATGAACACTATCGGCACCATAGCCGTAGATGTTGCGGATGATGGCTTCCATCGGTATCTTTCATCGATGGCCACTGTCTACACCACCGCCGTCGCATTGATGTTGCGGATGATGGCTTCCATCGGTGTATTTCAACAGCAATGGATCTGAGGATGTGAACAGAAGTGAGACAGATAGAGACAGAAATTTGAGACGGTTAGATCCTCACCGCCGCACGCTGTTCTAGCAGTCGTGCTTAGATCCACGCCACCGCAAGCCATTCCGACCCCCACGCGTAGGTCTGCACCGCCGCACGCCATTCCGACCACCACGCTTAGGTCCATGCCACATGCCGTTCGGACCGCCACGCTTAGATCTACGCTGCCGCACGTTGTTCGGATTGCCGCGCCATAGTACATCGATAGGAGGGGACGAAGATGCGGCTGGTATACGTGCGACAGGGAAAGGGAGGGAGAGACATCCAACCCGTCAGGCTCTCCTCTCCGTAGCCCAACGGGAGAGAGATACGTCCAGCCTGTCGAATCATGATATATCCAACGGTGGTTGGCCAAGATCCGTATGACATACATCTCGACCAATCAGAGCGCAGACAAACTGAGTGCTAGTTGATGCGGTTGGTATATGTGCGTCAGGGAAATGGAGGGAGAGACATCCAGCCTGTCGGGCTCTCCTCGCTGTACAAGGTTAGGTGGGCCTATCGGGAGAGAGAGAGACCTCCAGCCCGCCGGATCATGATGTATCCAACGGTGGTTGGCCAAGATCCGTGTGACATACATCTCGACCAATCAGAGCGCTAGCCAAACTGAGACATGAGAGAGGGGAAAAGTGAGGAAAACTTTAGTGGGAGGGGAAAACTGAGGAATACTTTAGCGGCAGGGGAAACCTGAGGAAAATTTTAGCGGGAGGGGAAAACTGAGTAGAGCTAAGGAAAACAAGGGCGCTCAGATAAAAAAATGACTAAGGGAAATTCAAGGTTTTGGCATAACAAATGCAAAATGTGTTATTTGAACAAAATTATCCATCTTGGCTGACATTATATTGTTTGCAACTCAAAGATACACAAGTGTGCCAAATTTGGCCTCATTTAGACAAAAGTATGTTTTGGGATGGGTATCTTGGAGGTTGACTGAGGAGAAAGGCATGCACCTTCATAGCTAGTAGCTCATTCCAAGAAGTATTTAAGAAGTGGTTTAGGGGAGAAGTCCATTTCTCTTTATTTCCTTTTCCTTTATTATTCATGTTAGATTGTAGGTAACATAACAAGACTCCATGCGAAGTTTGCACTATGTTTTGACTTCTTTTTTGAATTAAACTAACCCTAAAACCGTTTATTCGAATTTAATCACATAGAAAAAGAAAACTGTGGCTGATTACAAGTAAATCCAAAATTTCCAATTTCATATGGTAAATCAATCCAGGATACACAAGTGTGCCAAATTTTGGATGAATTGGTCAACGCTTTCTATGGTTTAAGCCATGAACTAGCTAAACCCCATGTGTTGACCACATGTCGAGGGCAAAACTGAGCAGTGCTAAGCAATTAGGTGGATGACAATAGAAACTTGCAATAACACATACATTACGGGGTTTTCCAACATACAAACTTGGGAGCGTCACAAACATTGACAGTAGTTCAAATTCAATACAAACATCGACAGTAGTTCAAATTTATCATACAAATTCAAATTCATTTTTTTCTCGCTCCTAGTGTTTTTTGCTGGAATATTCTCGGTGTTCACCACCTTGCTCCGGGTGATCCTGGCTAGAATATTCTCGGAGTCCACCATTAGGTTCTTCCGTTTGTTCCCTTTGTTCTTTTTCTCTACATCAAATGAATCAAGTGCTTCAGTCTGTCGTACAATTGGTTCAACCATGTTTCGATTCATTGGTTCATACGGTTCAAAACGCATTGGCATCATTTCTTCAATATCCTCTTGTGTAATTCCTTTACTTTTGAACTCTGCTTCCAATGAATAAAATGCCTCAATCTCCCATGCATTTGGTGCAATCTCCACTTCATTTGGTCTAATCTCCTCTCGATCCATTGGTTCAATATCCCCTGCATTTGTTTCAATCTCCTCTGCATTTGGTTCAATCTCCTCTTGATCTAGTGATTCAATCTCCCCTGCATTTGGTTCAATCTCCTCTCAATCCGTTGGTTAAATCTACAATGTATCCATTGCTTCATTCTCCTCTCATTTAGATACTTCATTCTCATTTGCATTTGCTACTCCCGCCTGATCATCCATTCCATTAGCTGGGTCCACTGCATTTTTACAAAGCCTAGCAATGTGCCCTAGGATCCCACAACATTTGCACTTACGTCGTCGAGGTGGTGCACCACCCTCTGCACTAGCTCTCATCCTATTCTTCCTTGGCCTACCTGCTGGTCTAGTAAAAACTGGAGGGTATAGCTTGAAGCCTGGATTCACTTCCATTCATTGATCTTTTCCCAACAAGGCTGGAACATTCTGAGCATATGCTGCCCTAAATTTGGCAACAGAGAAATACTCTGACACGTACTGATCAACTTCACCCTCTTCACCTCCTAGAACACCCATGAAAAAGAATGCATGTATGCAGGGTTTCCCACAGAGTTGCCATTGCCTATAATGGCATGTCCTGTCAGCCAAACTCACTGGATACCTCCATTGCCTATCTTTATTGTCAGTGTATGTTACCTCAGCCTCCATTCCTTTTCTAATGCATTTCATGTTCAATTGTTTTGCCCTGACATACAAAGCCTTAATCAAAGATGGAAGGATGAGATGTCCATCATATACTGTTGATGCAATTCTTTGACGCAAATCGATCTTTATCATGATCATCTACCTAATGTTATCAAATATTTGCCACATCATAAGCCCTTTCAATGACTTGACCTTTGCATTGAAACTCTTTGCAAGGTTACTTGTCACATAGTCTACCTTGCAAATTTCATTAAATTGGCTTCTTGACCACACCATTACATGATGTGCATCCAAGTAATCCTTCACCAGAGGTTTTTGTTTATACAACACTTCCAAATGATACAGATGCTTCCTCAAACTGCATGTGTATGAAGCTGGCCATAGGTTGTCAGTATAAACTTTACCATTGAATTTCTTTGTAAAATTCTGCACTAAGTGTCGCATACATACCCTATGCTCCACTCCGAGGAATACTGCTTCTACATCTTTCTCCAAACCTTTACAAGCGTCCATGTGGATAGTAAGTCCCCGTGGATGACCTATAAGGTTGTGCAAATTCTCCAGAAACCAAGTCCAACTTTTCTCTAACTCAATCTCCAAAACTCCAAAAGCAACAAGGAACATCCAATTATGGCCATCAACTACAGTAGCAGGTACTAGTTGTCCTTTAAATCTGCCACGAAGAGATGTTGCATCCACGGCCAAATAAGGCATGCAACTATCTAGAAACCCTTGCCAACAAGCTTTGAAACAAACAAAAGCCCTTCTAAAGCACTCCTTCTCCATTGTCTTCCCACTTATTTTGTACTGAACTATATGCCTATCTATCTGTATAACACTACCTGGACTAGCCATCTCCACTTCAGCTTTGAAGCTGTAAAGCAACTGAAAGCTTTCATTCCATGGACCATTGATCCTATCAAGAGCCATTTCCTTTGCATAGAACATCCTCATGTAAGGAACTGTAATATTAAAATTTTCATAAACTTTTTTATGAGCGTTGTTGCACCAAGTGATGGGTTTGCTCTCATCCAATCCATGGTTGCATCTGTCAACCACCTAGTCTTTGCTAGTTTTGTTTTGTCCTTTGGTTGTCCCCCTTGAGGTGGACAAGAATGTTCGAACCGGTTACCTTTTATCTGAAATATAATGAAAATTTCAGGTACAATTAACAAATTCTACACAATGATCTAAAATACACAACCGGTTGTAATACCTGAACCAAACTACTCCTGAGCATATTGGATGCATGCATCCTCCACCTACACCTCCTGTATGGGCACTTCACTGTGAACCTTGCTGGCTCACTCTTAATAACACATAATCATTATTGGTGCAGATGCAATATGTAGTAAGGGCAACTGACCGATACCTTTACGTGTGTGCTACAGTAGTGCATCAGTATTAAAAAAACAAAGAGGAAACCAGATCGAAGCGTGCTGATCAGCGTGAACCTCGCGTGCGCCAGGCGCCTTTGCTCCGCCCGTGCCTGACCGATCCCCCACACGCAAACAGACTTGTTCCTAGTGTCTAGCGCTCCGGATCAGACAGTGATTTTGTGTAGAAAAGGACTCTAGGAAAGTATTAATATGGGAATAACAAAGGAAGTTCATAAGATAGACAGAGCGGATGATGTGTAGTTTGACTATACTACTATTGTTGTGGGATCGTCACTTAATTCTGCAGATATAAAATGGAAGTTGGACACTTCTGCTACATATGCGGAGTTTAGATCTTAGAAGTCTGACATGGATGATGGTTTCGCCAAATGTCGTTCGATCGATTACAAGTTTGGTGGTCGCACTGAATTTGTTCTTGCACACCGGCGTGTGGATGAGACTATGTCTAGTTGGTGGAAGGAAGAGAGGACCACAAAGGGTATAACAACACCTAATTGGGCACATTTGAAGCAATTTCTGCACACTAGATTTTGGGAGAAGTCCAAGGAGCTGGACAAGGTGGTTAGTTCTGAGGATGTTGTACCATTGAGTGGGCTGAATTTGCAACTCAAGAGAGTACAAGATGATGCTTGCATGACAGCTGACAAGGGCCAGCGTTGGAATTTATTTCAGGCGCAGTGTATGATCAAAGGCAAATCATGCAAGTTGATTGTTGATGGAGGAAGTTGTACTAATGGCATTAGCAAGGAAATGGTGGTAGCGTTGGGGTTGTCCACACGGCGTATTCCTGAACCTAAGCATCTACAGTGGTTCAATAGCTGCGGTATGGTGAAGGTAACTCATAAGGTGCGTGTGCCATTTACAGTTGGTGATTATGTTGATGAGATTGAGTGCGATGTGTTGCCATTGGAGGTATGTGGACTATTACTTGGTCGTCCATGGTAGTATGATCGCAACGTTACACATGCTGGAAGAGCAAATACATTTTCTTTTGTGCATGGTGGCAAACAGCAGACTTTGAAGCCTATGCAGGATGATCACATAAAGTCTGATGTAGAGCTGGTGGTACATAAGGAGAAGGTGCGCAAGGCTAAGCCAAAATCTGGGCTAGCTAAGGTACAGGATGGAGAGCATGATGCGCATTGCGACAATGTTGATATTGCTTCAGCTATGCCTGTAGATGACAAGCCAGTGGAAATTGTTAGTGACAAGCTAGTTGAAGTGCATCCTCTTATTTCTGAGAGGAAGGATGTGGCAGAATGTGTTCAGAAGGTTGTTTGTGATAGTTGTGCTCCTAATGTTCCAGTGCATATGGTGCAGCGGGGTAACAAGAGCAGTTTTGTTAGCACACCTATGAGGTGTTTTATTAGGACAGTTGTGCGGATGCATAGAGTCAAGGATGGACATGTTCGTCAGTTGTGTGGTCCAGTGTAGCATCCCAATTGTCTAACAATTGTAATGCTACTTGTCCTAGTAAGATATTGGCTACTTCATATATATTATTGTTGCATCATAATTATATCATGCTCATGTCATCATGCCACCTTGCATTTGAGCATCATATAAAACCCTCTTTCTTTTGGTTTTTCTCTCATATGCATTATTAATTGTATTTGCCTCTTGATATTGTAATTGGTTATTGATATATTGTTCAAATGCCCAAGTTTAGTTGGGGGCGTATCTTTTATTCACCTCCATTATCTTTTCTTTTCACCACCTTATAATTCCACCATCCTACTAGTCCATGAGCTTGCAATTCTTTTTCTTTTGATGTTATCCTAGCTCATGTGGTGGGGTGGATCTAATCCTCTAAATTCTTTTGCTTGGCTTTTATTCCACTTCTTGGAAATGCATGAGAATGACGCCATAATATTATTATTGTTTTCACAAAATAAATCATGGCATTATTATTTGCATGGGCCATGCATTAGTACCACCACCTTTTATCCCATGGGTTTTTGCCTTTGACTTTAGTGGTTATTTCTTTGTGAACCATCTCCTTCCATTCCATCATTCCCATATCCTCACCCACATTCCTTTCTTTTATTTTATCTTCTACATGCATGATCATATGAGACTCTTTCCACCTATTTCTTTTCTTCCTCTTTCTTTCTTGTTTCTCTTCCACAATAGCTCAAGCTAGATCAAGCTCCATGTTCCTTCTTGGTATGGACTCATAAACAAAATTAAAATCTAAACACCTAATAAAAATCTTAACCTAGCTTTTATCTCTCTATTTCTCCTAACCTAATTCTACTAAACCCTAACATTGATCTCTCCTCTCTCTCTCTATCTCTCTCTCTCCCATGAGCACCACCTGGTCCCCTCTCTCTCCCTGGCCCACCTCAGCTAACCCTAAACCTCTATCTAACCTAAGCAAAACCCTAGCCCGAGCTACCCCATCTACCTAGCCCGAGCTACCCCCCTCTTCTTTCTCTCTTTCTCCACCGCATGCTAGCCCCACCCCGTAGCCTCCACGCCGTCCCTGGTCCACCTGCAGCCTCCCCTCTGCGTTGCCCAGCCCCAGGACAAGCCCTAGATCGCCATGTGAGGAGGATGAAAAAGTGGCAACCGAGGCCACTTTATCTACCCCTGCCACGCCTGCCTTCCTCTCTCTCTCCCTCTCACTTTTCCCTCGCCCACACGGCTCTCCGGCACCGCCAGATCCACCTCGAGCCTCCCCTCTTCTTCCCCTTCTTCCTCCCCGACACCCAGCTCCTGCCGCTGTTCGCCGCCAGCACCGCGCCGTCTACCTCTGCTCATCTTTGTTCCAGCCGGCGTGCTCGTCGTGGAGGTGGCCCAGGCGATCATGGACGTCCATCTGCTTCGCCCGTTCCTGCCAGCACAAAGGAAGAAGCTCCCAGGACCGCCAATACCTCGCCGCTCGACAGCAAACCCTAGATCCGAGGCGCCAGCAATCTCGCCGCTCCGCAGCTCCTCGCTCCGATCCGAGCCCGCCGTCGAGCCCGCGGTGAGCCCCTCTTTTCCCCTGACATCCTCCGCTCCGCTGTTGCCGCCTAGCGTCGCCGCCCGTTTCGCCGAACGCTCTCCGTGCGCCAGGCTCGCCGGCGTCTGCAACCTCCCCGCGCCGCGCAGAACCCTAACTAGGCCCCAAACCCTCTCCTGTCAACTCCCCTCGCTGTACCGTACTGGTTAGCCCCCTC
The DNA here is from genome assembly GCA_910589775.1 of Avena eriantha. Taxonomy (NCBI): domain Eukaryota; kingdom Viridiplantae; phylum Streptophyta; class Magnoliopsida; order Poales; family Poaceae; genus Avena; species Avena eriantha. The sequence continues at coordinate 248,448,446 of OU342741.1, read as the reverse complement.
AGCGCGCACGCCCGCGACTTGGGTTCGATCCCCCGCCCCGCGCCACGCGCCGATTCTCGTCAGACCGAGGAGAAGAAGAACAATACCTGGGCCTGTGGTAGATTTACATTAAGCCCCCCTTTTTATTTCGCTCTTAACCCGCGCTCCAAGAGACCCCACTAGTCAGCCGCCCTGGCAGTCTTGCAGAAAGCCCCTCCGTTTTCCTCGTGCCGTAACCCATGGTCCAGCGTGTCCCCACCTGTCAGCCTCTGCCATCCTCACCGCTGTCACGTGGGCCTGCGCCAGTTGGCCCACCTCGCAGTCGCACGGGCTAGACAGAGCCGCGGTGGCAAAAGTTTTTCCCCGCGCGTGGCCCCAGTCAGCGCAAGGCCCACCCGTCAGTGGTTGTGGCTAGATTTGCCTGGGTAACAAAAGTTTTCCTAGCTGTCTGTTTTTAATTAAACCTTTTTCAAATTGAGTTAAATTCAAATTCAATTCAGATTCAAATAATTTTTAAAATACAAATCTAATTAATACAAATAATATATGTTTTGGAATCAGAAAAATGTGAGGAATTCAAATATGCCCTTCACAAAATATGTTTTGAACACTTCATATTTTCGAGATGATTAAAATTACATTAAAATGCCCTTCTCCTTAATTAATTAATAACTTTTGTTTTATAATTCCAAATTAGACAAATAATATGTCTAAATCGATCAGCACGACGAGCCCGTTCTATCTATGCAGTCCTTGTTCTAAATTGAAGCATGCATCATGTTGTTATTAAAAATCTGAACTGTTTATGACAATAAAACTTGGTTAAATAAATAATAAAATGCTTTATTTCTTGTATCCACACATCACCTTTGCCATGCTACTTTAATGCCATGTAAATTGTGCATCATTCATCATGGCATTCTTGTTTGCTTGTTGCATTTTAATTCATATGCTTGTGCACTTCTTTTATGTTGGCCCTTGTTTGTTTGGTTCTTCTTCGAATAGACGCCCAGCAGGAGAATTATCAGGAATCACAGGAGTACTACCCAGATCCATCTCTCGCTTCAACTGAGCTGCCAGGCAAGCACTACCACATGCTTGCATACATACAGTACCTATTGCCTCTATCTTATTCTTGCACCATTGAGTCGCGATTGCATCAAATTGAATCCCAAGTACTGCATAGCCTTTACTTTTAAACCCCACCGAAGCTTGTTCCTCCAACCCATGAGCCATTACTACAGGAGTTGTTTGAGCCATGCGAGTCGTAGAAAAGCATGAGTAGGGTATGTGAGTGTCTGAGGAATAACGAGGTACCTAAACAACTTAACCTGAGTAGTAATGGGATAACTAATGAAAGAGGCACCGGTGAGCAATATCTGCTATTTGGTTTTTCCTGCTCACTTGTGTCCCGTAGGACCCCGAGTACTTGATTCCTGTTCCTTGACTATTCGCACTATCCACATCCGGGAGGCCTTATGGACCCCCTTGAGCCAGAGCTTGATTCATTCTTATTTCTTGGGGCCACAAAGTAGTTTGGGGCTTTATTGTTATCCTGTACTTATGCCATGTTACTGTTTTATTAAGATTGTGCGAGGAGCACCTGTACTGTTTAAGAATTGCGGAGTGTTTTCGCGGTATCGACAAGCCTAGTCACATTTTCGGGTTCCCAGTCGTTTACAGCCATTGGCGCAAACCTTGGGTCCGTCTCGGAGCCGGCCAACTTCGTTGCGGGTAGCTTAATGGGGTGGCCCCCTGAAATATTACTGAATCCTGTGATTGCTTTGTCGTGAATGCCTCGTTGGGTTTTGATTTGGTTTTTCCGAGGTTGATCGAGTGTGTGTTGCTATTCGTGCACCCCTGCAGGGTAAATCTTTCTGAAAGCCGTGTCCGCGGTTATGGATGACTTGGAGCACAGTTTCTCGATCATAGACAAGTATAACTAAAGTACCACTTTTAATTTGACTAAGTACTTGACTAGTAAATAGTGCAATACTCATGGAATGGTTAATAAAACTGCCAACGGGTGATGGGGTTATTCGTCCGCTTCCTCGTTGGTAAGCGAGGAGGAGGATGGATCTGTTAATTATACTGTTATAACTGTTGTTCTTAATTCACGGACTTCCGTCTATCATTGGTTAGGCGGAAGGTTAGCGAGTATCTGTAGAATTGTTAGGTATTATCTTTTGCTGCAATTGCGTCACCCCAGGTTGTGTCCCCTTTAGCGGCATAAAGACTTGCTGAGTACCCCTAGGGTCTCACACGATAAATTGTTCGATTCAGATGAACAGGTGTACCCGCAAGAAGGATACTGGGTGGAAGAGACAGATGATGTTGGCAATGATCATTCGGTGTAGAGATTCTGGGAACGGGGATCCGTGAGATCTGTGGGCGGGATGTGTTTATTATGGGGCATCTTATGCCAATTTGCTTCTTATCCGTACTCGGATCTTGTTTTCCCTTCCGCCTGATACTCTGATGTGTGATGTATGAGGAGCTATCCTAAATTATTATATCTATCTAGGACATTTGGATCTTGCCGTATGGCGTTGCAATATTTCTATTTCTTTTAGATGGAATGGCTCTGAGGACTGTTGTATGTGGCTTGCATACATACTCATTTGTGTATGTAGTTGATCCCTTCGCCTGCCGATTACGCCGCTCGTTCTTGTCCTGTTGTCTGAAAGTGGTTAGGACGGCCGAAAGGTCTACCGTGAGTGGCCCTGGGCCCCACCGTACTATTTTAACCACTTTCGTTCATCCAGGCATTAACTAAGAGCGTAATTCACCGAGGTAGTTACATCCAGGCATTAATCATCTTATGCCAGGTCGTGCAAAGAAGGTCCATGTTCAGCAACCACGGGTTCCAACAAGAGTTGAGAAGAAGAAGACAGTGGCGCCTAGGTCCAAGCTCGTATGGAGACGCAAGGAGGTGAAGGCGCCAAGGGTTGTATCAAGTCGAGTAGGCCAAGAGGGAGGATGTGGTGAGGAAGGCAAGCAAGACTTGAAGATGGCGAAGACGTGTGAAGCGATTGCTCATATCACGCCACCTTTCCGTCCCGACCCGCAAGCGTTGGGGACAATGCTTCTTGAAGGGGGATGATGATATGGGCATGAAGGAGGAGGTGAAGCCTAATTTTAGGACTCCACCAAGCTAGGTGATGCGGGTGCATCCCATTGATAATTGGCACGCCAGGACGACCTACGATATGTAATGATAAGTATAAGGTTGTGTCAAATAATATTGCTATGTTATTGAGTCTGAGTCTAGGTTAGGTTCGAGTCTGTTTGTGTGTTTGGTTTGGGTATATCCAACGGACTAGTTGAAGGCCTCCTATATAAAGGAGCCATCCGCCTAGGATTTAGGGGAGTTCAGTTGTTTAGTCTAAAAACTATATTGTGCTCCACCGTGTATCATCCCTCCGGGGACGGCGATACCGTTTATCATGTTAGTATTGCTGCGGAGGTTCTTGTGTTCATCAAGGATTGTCGTGCTCAGGTTTGAGGCATGGTGATCTTCATCATGTTACTTGCTAGATTAGTTCCTCTTCTTCAAGTGACATTCATCGCATTATTGGATGATTACCATCCAGGTTGACTCGATGTGAAAGATCGGGACAAAACTATAGGATCATCGGCCAGATCCGTATCAATTACACTAGTATCCAGTTTAACCGCCAGGCAAATGCCAGCGCTGGATCAATCCTATTCGAAAAGCAAGGCAGTTAGCTGAGCACCGGCGATTCGCGCTAAATTACTGCCTAATAGTCAATCCACAAAGGCAAACAATACTTACCCAGATGGAATCCATGCGTTAGATCCCTCTGATTCCACCCAATCTTCTCCATGCTCGACGGGGAGGATTGGTACACCCGCTGGCATCGCATACTATTCCACGGAAGGGATAGATCTAGCGGGGGAGGAAGTGGAGCCGGAGTGGGCTCCACGGCTAGGGGGGCAGCTCGGGGGCCGAGGACGACATAAGGTAGGAGGGGCTCTCAGGTAGGAGGGCACGACGACGGGGGAGCGGAGCGGAGGGGCAGTGTGGGAGCTATTCTAGGCTTGGAGCGAGAATGGTCGGTCCGACGTGTCTCCATGCGGCCCCACCCTTCACCACGTATGCAATACCCGTCCCAACACGGCCCCACCCTTCACCACGTATCCAGGACCCGTCCGAGCACGGCTCCACCTGTCAGAATGTAACGGTCAAGGCGACGTAATGTAACGCTTAACGCAGGACCCGCCTGAACATGGTCCCAGATAACGGTCAAGGTAACGTAATGTAACGGTCGAGGTGGAGGTGTCCACGAGGCAGTACCCGTGTAGGATCCAGTCCGTCTTTATCCCTCGCGGCAGCTTCCCATGGTAGAAGACGAGTGCCTTCTTGATCTCGGCGTCCTGCCCACGTGCACGACGGGCTTGTCTACCTTGACCTAGACAGCTGGTCTCGGCCAGTTTATATAATAGGTTTAATAGAGTTTTGTTACAATACATTTACACATATGACTTCTACTCCTTATCGTATACAGAGTCTAACACCCTTCCTCAATCTCAATCTCTATTAGGATTCAGAAGATTGAGATTGCATCTACAACCTACAAACTGCGGCTATAGAATAGGCTTCGTGAAGATGTTCGTGAGTTGATCTTTGGAGGGGATGAACTTGATACGAAGTAGCTTCTTTCCAACACGTTCTCTGACAAAGTGATAGTCAACTTCAATGTGTTTTGTTCGGGCATGGAATACTGGATTAGATGAAAGGTATGTAGCACCGATGTTTTTACACCAAAGGCTGGAGGATAATCTTGAAAAACTCCCAACTCTCTTAGTAAGGACTGCACCTATATGAGCTCAGATGTGGCACTAGCAACCGCCTTGTATTCAGCTCCAGTACTACTGCGAGATACTATAGCTTGTTTGCGAGCATTCTAGGCGATCAAGTTAGGACCAAAGAATACTACATAGCCCCCAGTGCATCGCCTATCATCAGGACTGCCAGCCTAATCCGCATCCGAGAAGGCTGAGAGATCACAAGATGGTGCAGGCTAGAGAAGCAAACCATACGAGACAATGAGACAGATGTAGTGCAAAATACGCTTCACAGCTAACCAATGAGATGTCCTAGGTACATGAAGATACTGACACACACAGTTGATTGCATAAGGGACATCTGGTCTGGTGATAGTGAGGTATTGCAGACCACCAACGAGACTGCGGTACTCAGTAGCATTATCAGGAGAAATAGGATCTCCATCAAGAGTAGACAACCGATCAGTAGCAGACATAGGAGTGGTAGCATGTTTGCACTTAACATACCAGCACGACGCAGCAAGTCTAGAGAATACTTGTGCTGAGTGAGAGTTAACCCAACAGAGGACCATGAGACCTCTAGACCAAGGAAGTAGTGCAGGGCACCCAAGTCCTTGACAGCAAAATCACCACTCAGCGCCGACAAGAGACGATCAGTAGCAACATCAGAGGAGCTGATGTGGATGATATCATCAACATAAACCAGTAGATGCATCGTGACCTCAAGACACTGAAGAAGGAACAAGACGTGTTAGTAGTGGATGGAACAAACCCATGAGCTTGATGGAGAAAGCCAAGACGTGCATGCCATGCATGAGGAGCCTGCTTAAGTCCATACAAAGCCTTAACAAGGCGGCAGAGATGCTGAGGACGTGAAGGATCAACAAAACCTGGGGGCTAACGCATATAAACCTCCACCTTCAGAACTCCATGCAAAAAAGCATTTTACACATCAAGCTGACGAAGAGACCATCCTTGAGTAACAACCAAAGAGAGCAGCAAACAAATGGTAGTAGGCTTGACAACTGGGTTGAACGTGTCTTCATAATCAAGACCATGCCTCTGTTTGAAGCCTTTAGAAACTAACTGTGCCTTGTAGCGTTGAATAGAATCATCAGCATGCTTCTTAACCTTGAAGACCCACTTGGAATTAATAAAGTTGACACCATAAATAGGAGGAACGAGTTGCCAAGTATCATTCCTCAGAAGTGCCTGAAATTGCTGCTCCATCACAGCATGCCAGTGAGGAATACCAAGAGCAGCCTGAAAGTGTTGGGGCTCAGCTGTTGGATCAGCAACAGCATGGGCCACGCAAGCAGTAATCCACGCAATGGTCCCATCTGTGCGCTTCTTCGGATGAAAAACTCCAGTCTAACTGCATGTGCAAGGGTGAAGAGCCTCAACAGCAGGTGGTACTGGTGGCGACGAGCCAGACACAGGTGATGGAGTCGAAGCCAAGTCGGCGTAGGTGATGTCGAGGTCAGCGATGTTGGGCCGGACGAGGAGGCCCCTAGCGATGGGGAGTCGGGTGGTGTCGGGCTAATTGAAGACAGCCCGGTAGGAGCCAGAGCAGAGGCGGTCGGCGTAGATGCTGGGCTGGGCACTGGGCTAGGCGAGGTTGCTGTAGGCAGGGCTGTAGCGGGTGTAGCTGCAGCGGGCGAGGTAGCAGCAGGCTGGTGGGCTGGACCCAGCGTGCATGGCGCATGCACGGGATCGACATCCTGTACGTGATCGTTGTCCATCGCTTGATCATCGAGGAGCTCGAGGCGAGTGTCGCATCCGATACCTGCATCATGGTTAGGGAGCAACATAGGACTATATGCAACATCTACAAATTGATCAGGCGAAGGAATAGTGGAGTGCACATGTGGTGTAGGAGTTGTGGAGTTGTTCGGAAGTGCAGAAAAAGGGAACATGTTCTCATCAAACACGACATAACGAGATATGTAAATGCAATTAGTGGAAACATGTAGGCACTTGTACCCTTTATGAAGGGAAATATACCCAAGAAAGACGCACTTTTTAGACCAAAACTCTAGTTTATGCTTGTTATACAAACGAAGGTGAGGCAAACATGCATATCCAAAAACCTTAAGGAATGTGTAGTCTCGGTGTCACCGAGCAAGAGTTCAAGAGGAGTTTTCATTTGCAGAAGTCGTGAAGGAATCCTATTTATCAAAAAACAGGTGTTGGAAAAAGCATCACTCCAAAACCGAAACGGAACAAAGGCATGAGCTAGTAAGGTATGGATAGTCTCTACAATATGACGATGCTTACGTTCAGTGGTGCCATTATACTGATGTGTGTGAGGACAAGACACACTGTACGAGATCCCAAACTTGTTTAAAAAACGAATTTAGGTTGTGATATTCACCCCCGGTCGGATTGAACATAAAGAATTTACTCTTATGGAGACGCTCAACATGTGCTTGAAATTGAATAAAAACATCGAACACATCAAATTTACGCTTAATAAGATAAAGCCAAGTGAACCAACTATAAGCATCAATAAAACTGACATAATAATTGTGGCCACTAACAGACATTTGGGCAGGACCCCATACATATGAAAAACAAGCTCAAGAGGATGTTTAACGACATGAATTGACTCTAAAAATGGAAGTTGATGACTCTTGCCTTGCTGACAGGCATCACATATAGTTTCAACAATTTTATTGGACACAACTGGATGTTCATGACGATGCAGAACATGACGAACTATGGGAGCATCAGGGTGACCAAGGCGCGCGTGCTATTGCATAGATGACACACGAACCCCACTGAACACCTGGGGAGCATGCGGCGAAGACGACGCAGACAACACGTCAAGCTCATATAGGCCATGGTGAAGACGACCTCTAAGCAGAACGACTCTCGTGTCCCGATCGGCCGATCCTTGATGAAAAAATGGAAACAGTGAAATTCAGCGAGGACATTATTATCACGAGTAAGTTGAGGAACATACAACAAAGTATGTGTAGCAGAAGGAACCCGAAGGACATTGAGAAGATGTAGTGTTCTAGAGTTATGTGCAAGTAGAGAGGTCTGACCAACATGGGAGATGCGCATACCTGCTCCATTGGAGGTGCGAACCTGATCATGACCACGATATGGCTCCTGGGTGACGACTTGCCACCAGTCGATTACGGCTTCTAGGGTTTACTGCGAGCTGCGCTGTTGGCAGAGGAGAAGCTCCAGGAGGCATGGAGTGCCTTGACACTCTATTCATGACCAAGGAGGTGTGAGTAGAGATCACGAGGCTGAAGCGGAGTGTCGCGACCATTGACATTCTCCACGAGATTATCATAGTCGTCATCCAAGACGTTTAGGATGTAGGTGGTGAAGTCCTCGAGACGAAGCGACTAGCCAATGTGATAAGGGGTGACCTCAAGGGTGGCCCAATCTTCACGGATCTCGTGGTCAAATCGATGGGAAAATGAGGAGAAAGGAAGAAGGTAGCGGAATCAAACTCACACCTTACGAAGAACATGATGAACACACGCAAAACTCACACGATACAAGGATGATTACTCCCGCTGGTGGCCACCGGTCTGATTGAATCCTCACAAGGAAAGATCGGTCAACGTGCTCTTTTGATCCCAAGCAGAGAGGGAAGAACACCTTGGAGAGGGTCTTGACAACTATGCTCACGCACTCACAAACATAGGTCTTATATAACGAGGGAGGCGTGATGCAAACTCCAACGAGGTGGTGACGTTAGTTGGTCCCCTTTGGCAAGGGGATGAGGGAAAACTAGAGATTCCACAAAGGGGGTGTCTTTAGTCTATCATCTATGCCTAATGGATACATGAGGGGTGGGGCCTCTATTTATAGGCCAGCCATTTACTTAGGGGTAGTTTGGGGAATAATTCTAGGGTTGCAACACAATAAGGGGGTACATGGGGAGAATATTATTTTGCGGACCGAAAGTTGAGACGCCAGTGCATCGTGGTACCCGAGTTGATTTTAATCACCGCGATTCGAAAAGTTGGGGCGCCAATTGCTGAGATGGGTGTTTCAAGTGAACGATGGCCAAACCCAATATTCTCAAATCGCGCCCGTTAAGTTAGGATATTTCGTTACACTAGTTCCTGTTGTGCCCCTTCTTTGTCGGTCTCTCTTCTTAGCCACCCTGCACGTGCCGTAGGGGCAAATCCATTACTGTACTTTCCTAACTCCAGAAACTGAATCTGGCTGTGGCGGCGGCGGTCCTTTTTCTTCTCTTCCCCGACCCTAAATCTGCCAGTGGCGGAGGTCCTTTTTTCTCCCTCCCTCGACACTGAATCCGGCGGCGGTGGCTGATTACTGCAAGTGCACAGATCGTTTGTAGCTAGTTTCGAAATAAAGATATCGATCCCATAGGGAGCAGTAGGCAAAGGACTAAAATGCTTTTAACTATAACTAAACAAAGTACTTAAGAAATAACTTTAAGATGCAAGTAAAGTAGAGTTGTTTTTGGGTTTTTGGTTGAACAAGGTGATCTAAAGTAAAGCAAAACTTAATGCAGAAAGTAAGAACGCGTGTGTAATAGAACTTTGGAACTACAATAGGGAAAAGGCATTCTCAGCGAATAGTGGATAGACCACTAGCGATTTAGACTAGGCAATCTAGATTATTATAACGAATATTCTCATAATGTGTATGTACGTGGGAGGAGCTCCATATATGGACGATTTTCCAGCAACCGTTGCACACATCGTCCTCATAACCATAACATACAGTAACCGACAACCATCACGTTACCGTGCTATTAAGGGATTTCTCCCGTGGCATGGACATGGCTTGATGAGTTCTCCTTGATTCCCCAAGTTAGTACGTAAAGAATGGCAGTAGCTTTATAGTCACAGTAAGTGCTATCATCCCTCCATCTACCAAAAAGTAATCCCCTTCATCGAGTCCCCATAAGAGGCAAATATTAAGGAGGTGCACAACTCCCAATATCAAGATGAAGACAATTAACATATACACATGATTATGTATAACATAATAATATCTATCTCACCTTAATCATATGCTAGGGTTTCTCCATCTCCCCAAGAACTAGAGATCTACTCAGACATGGAGGCAATCAAAACCATAGCAATGGTAATGGAAACAATCGTATGTGAATAGTACTTGTATAAATCCACAATGAGTACGGGAATTACAACAAGATCTAGACAAGATGTAGATGGGATGGATGGAGATGGTGGTGATGCAATGGTGGTTGATGAAGATCGATGCCTGAGCCTCCCAGATCTGCACAGTGCGAAGATGGATCCCTGGTGGATGAGTTCCCCCTCCAGATGCCTTCCGGAGGAGAGGTTTTCGCAATTTCTGGGTGTTTTGTATGTCGTCTCCTCGAACCAATTGCACGGGTGAAACTATTTGATGAGGCGGAGGTGGCACCAACTATACAACCGGAGCAATACGTCCGGAAAAGTTGCTCCAGTCGTATAGTTGGTCGTTGGACTCTCTGCCTCCCTTCTTCGCTCCTGGTTTTCTTCTAGTATTATTAATATTTCCCCAATAAGCGATTTACACTGTTTTTTACTCATTTTCTCCATAGTACAACTGCTCCAAGAATTGTATCCATTGGATCCATCATCTGTCCTGATCCTGGTGAAAACAGACATAAAATGTGCACGCGAGCACCGTAAAATACCAAGATCCTACATCTACAACATAAAATAATAATGTAAAACATGATGCAAATATGCACTCATCAACTTCCCCAAGCTTAGACTCTTGCTCGTCTCGAGCAAGTTTTAGCTTAATGGATGTGATCCTCATATTCATGAAGTTGAGTTGATAAAATAAATGAGGCAAATGCAGTATGTGTTTATGATATATGATACATAGGAATAAGATCATGAGTAGTACCTCACTCGAACCATCTGAATAGTATTAGCAGGCTTCGACACCTTAGTGATTAACAGTTCATAAAAGATGAATCTCATCATGATGTAAAAGTACTCGGTTTGATCGAATGAGTTAGCGAGGTAGTGCCAAGTGTTTTTAGGGTCAACGTATTCACTTGGGATAAAAAATCTCAAAAGTGTATCTTTGGCATACTACAATGCAGTGGTATATGCCTATTTGCTCTTTGCACACTCGCTCTTTTTCTTCTTCCTTTTCTTTCTTTTGTATACATGCTCACACTTTTGTTTAAGTGTTGTGCAAAGGAGCTAGCCATACATTCCACTTCATGTAGGAATTTCAAAGTTTAATGATCTCAATAATCAAATTCCAATTGTATATGAAGCATCATTATGACTTGAAGATTCTACCTCGACTTGTTCTCACTCTTTTTCGATAGCACTTTTATTTTTATTTGTTCAAGGTTTCTTTTCAAATTAGTTTAGATAATTTCTATTTGTAAATCAAACCGTAGACTTACAGCATATTGACCAAATTATCTTTAGGTGTTCCACTAATACCAATGATGTGGAACACTCCTATTGCTATCATCAAGTGCAAGTAAAATTATACTCAAGCCATTCATATATCAATAAAACAAACACAAACTCAAAATTGCTCCATATATAATAATAAACTCGGAATTTCACAAAAGGGATCGACTATTCCTGAAGGGAATTCTAATGATGAAAAATTTATTTGTAGTTTGAACTAATGCAAAAACGGTAATATAAAACTTGTAAGTAAGATTACAAGGTCTTTAAAGATATCCCCAAGCTTGGAATCAAGCCAGGCGGGATCAATTAACTCCTTGTTGGTACCTATTCCTCCTCCTGGGTAGAAAGAGTGTCTCCTTCTTCTTTCATGTTGCCCTCTTTAACTATGCTTGCAAAGTGAATGCTGAGCTCGGCCATGTCGTATTGGAGCTTCAACATTTTGTTGGGAATATGCCCTAGAGGCAATCATGTATGATGTAATTCCCAATGTATTCATAAAGTAATAAAGTTGTCCATGTATGAACTACTGATATGTATCATTGAATATGTGATTCGATTGTGGAACTATATATTCATGTTGTTCATACTAGTTGTCCTTGGTCATTGAGATTGTGCTTTACACACATCTTATACTAATGTGCAAGTCGGCTGATGACACAGTTCCACTTGTCATGGGCATGGTGATGCTATTCTGACTTACACTGATTCAGCTAAAGAGTTTAGCGAATCAGACTAACCCACAGTTGAGATGCAACGAGCATGTTGTCATTTGTACTCTCAAGCAATGGAATCCTTCAACCTGAGGTGATCGCATGATCCGAGTTGTGGATCGCCAACTTAGGTCCTATCAAACACTGTTCCGTAAATGGGCAGTTATAAAGGTAGGGTTCGGGTTGGTTGTGAAGCAAGCTGCGTGACGTGGATTACCAAGATGCGATTTTCCCCTCTGTAATGGAGAGATATTCTCTAGGCCCTCTCGTGTGATATGATTCGGAAGCATGGCCATGCGCGACTTGGTTAAGTGTTAACCAAGGAGTCGGACTAAGTGTTAGTCTAGTGAATCATATATCACGGAACAAGAAGAGAGAGTCGAGCTATTAAAGGGATGGCAACAACTCGCCTATAGCTTGACTAGATATATCATGAGGCAAAGGGACTTGGACAAAAGTCACATTCAGAAAGGTTTGTCTTCTGACTTTACGGCGCTTGGGAGTTGGCACGTCTTGCTAGAGGCTGCTACCAACTATCGACTCGGAGTGGTGACTCGTGTCGTGTCTAGGTGTACGTAAACCTATAGGGTCACACACTTATGGGTAAGGAGCCCATTTGGATTCGGTCCATATGGAGATTTGGATATGACCTAAATGGGCCTCAAACGTTGAGCAAAGCTAGGAGTGTATATAAGTGGAGTGACAAGGGATAGTCCCTGACCTAGCCGTCACTTTTCTCCACTCCCATTTTCGGGCTAGACAAGATCTAGCAGTCCTCTGCCTAGGGCTCCTTCCAGTACGTGTGGATACCGGCAGAGGCGCACGTGCGGCGCTGGAGACAAGGAGGTCGTGGGGATCTGGACGGGTTGTACGGTGATCGTTAGGCACGACATCAACTGACGCGCTTCATCAACAATTCGCACCTGCGCGTCTAGTGGTGAATCTCGTGGCCTATCACTTGAGCTGGATCTTGGGAGTACCGCGTAGGGAAAAAGTTTGTGTTTATCTCTGCGTGGCCCAACACATTTTCCTCCTGAGGAATTTCTTCTCATCTATTAACTCAAAGACAGTTTTAATTAAGAAACCAACTCTACCATCGATGTCATCGACCTTTTTCTCAAGGTCTTTTCTCATCATCCAATAGGAGTCAATCCCTTCTCCAATTGTTTCAACACATGCCTTAGAAGCCTTTTCCAACTCATAGATCTTATCATGAATCTCATCTTGCTGCACCGTCTTAGATTTAAGAGGTGATGGACCAAGAGGAGGTTTATAATAGGATCCTATGTTGTAACGATAAGGATTAGGGAGGTACTCATCCTTGTTCCTTCCTCACTCAGCGTGTCTCATCATCTCCATCCTTTGCGGGAACATGTCCTCCGAATTTGGAATAGGCCTGATCTCCGGGACGGATGATGATGACGATCCTTTTGGTTCTGCTTCCTAGATCCTTTTCACGGGCTTCTCTTCTTTCTTCTTTCGGATCTTGTTGACATGGAAGGGCTGCATTGCTTTGCTGTACGGATGTTGTTAAAGGGGCATGTATAGGGATGACAAAGATCTTTCGAGGCTGGAGGCTGTAGCTCTGCGAAAACTTAATGAAAAAGGTTAGATGCGATTAGCTTTAAAAGGAGGGGTCAAAAACCCTAGCCGCCTTGCGTAACGACCAACTATACAGGCGCATCCCGTATAGTTCCCGCCGTATAGTTTTGAACCGGCTATAGATTATATCTACGGTGGAACCTAACTATACGGCCGCAACTATACAGGCGGAATTTTTAATTCCCGCCATATAGTTGGTTGTTAAACTCTTTGTATCCTGGATAATTTTTTTGGAGAAGGGTCGAGAACTATACGATCGCGACTATATAGGAGGAATTTTTAATTTCAGCCGTATAGTTGGTCGTTAAACTCTTAGTACCTTTTGTGGATGGAAGCGTTGATGTCGCATCAACTATACGGCCGGAACTATACGGCTGAAATTTTTTATTCCCGTCGTATAGTTTATCGTTAAACCTTCTATGTCCACCAAAAAATTTCAAGCGTTGAGCAAAGCTAGAAGTCTATATAAGTGGAGTGACAACTGATAGTCCCTGTAGCCGGCACTTTTCTCCACTCACATTTTTGGGCTAGACAGGATCTAGCAGTCCTCTGCCTAGGGCTCCTTCCTGTACGTGTGGATACCGGTAGAGGCGTTGCACGTGCGGTGCTGGAGACAAGGAGGTCGTGGGGATCTGGACGGGCTGTACGGGCATCGTTAGGCATGGCATCAACTGACGCGCTTCATCAACAATCCGCACCTGTGCGTCTAGTGGTAAATCTCGTGGCCTATCACCTGAGCTGGATCTTGGGAGTACTGCGTAGGGAAAAAGTTTTTGTTTATCTCTGCGTGGCCCAACACATTTTCCTCTTGAGGAATTTATTCTCATCTATTAACTCAAAGACAGTTTTAATTAAGAAACCAACTCTACCATCGATGTCATTGAACTTTTTCTCAAGGTCTTTTCTCATCATCCAGTAGGAGTCAATCCCTTCTCCAATTGTTTCAACACATGCCTTAGAAGCCTTTTCCAACTCATAGATCTTATCATGAATCTCATCTTGCCGCACCGTCTTAGATTTAAGAGGTGATGGACCAAGAGGAGGTTTCTAATAGGATCCTATATTGTAACGATAAGGATTAGGGAGGTACTCATCCTTGTTCCTTCCCCACTCAACGTGTCTCATCATCTCCATCCTTTGCGGGAACATGTCCTCCCAATTTGGGATAGGCTTGATCTCCGGGACAGATGATGATGACGATCCTTTTGGTTCTGCTTCCTAGATCCTTTTCACGGGCTTCTCTTCTTTCTTCTTCCGGATCTTGTTGACGTGGAAGGGATGCATTGCTTTGCTGTACGAATGTTGTTAAAGGGGCATGTATAGGGATGACAAAGATCTTTCGAGGCTAGAGGCTGTAGCTCTCCGAAAACATAATGAAAAGGTTAGATGCGATTAGCATTAAAAGGAGGGGTCAAAAACCCTAGCCGCCTTGTGTAACGAGCAACTATACGGGCGCAGCCCATATAGTTCCTGCCGTATAGTTTTGAACCGACTATAGATTATATCTACGGTGGAACCTAACTATACGGCCGCAACTATACAGGCGGAATTTTTAATTCCCGCCATATAGTTGGTTGTTAAACTCTCTGTATCCTGGATAATTTTTTTGGAGAAGGGTCGAGAACTATACGATCACGACTATACAGGCAGAATTTTTAATTCCGGCCATATAGTTGGTCGTTAAACTCTTAGTACCTTTTGTGGATGGAAGCGTTGATGTCGCATCAACTATACGGCCGGAACTATACGGCTAGAATTTTTTATTCCCGCCGTATAGTTTATCGTTAAACCTTCTATGTCCACCAAAAAATTTCAAGCGTTGAACAAAGCTAGGAGTGTATATAAGTGGAGTGACAACGGATAGTCCCTGACCTAGCCGTCACTTTTCTCCACTCCCATTTTCGGGCTAGACAGGATCTAGCAATCCTCTACCTAGGGCTCCTTCCTGTACGTGTGGATACCGGTAGAGGCGTTGCACGTGCGGTGCTGGAGACAAGGAGGTCGTGGGGATCTGGACGGGCTGTACGGGCATCGTTAGGCACGGCATCAACTGACGCCCTTCATCAACAATCCGCACCTGTGCGTCTAGTGGTAAATCTCGTGGCCTATCACCTAAGCTGGATCTTGGGATTACCGCTTAGGGAAAAAGTTTTTGTTTATCTCTGCGTGGCCCAACACATTTTCCTCTTGAGGAATTTATTCTCATCTATTAACTCAAAGACAGTTTTAATTAAGAAACCAACTCTACCATCGATGTCATTGACCTTTTTCTCAAGGTCTTTTCTCATCATCCAGTAGGAGTCAATCCCTTCTCCAATTGTTTTAACACATGCCTTAGAAGCCTTTTCCAACTCATAGATCTTATCATGAATCTCATCTTGCCGCACTATCTTAGATTTAAGAGGTGATGGACCAAGAGGAGGTTTATAATAGGATCCTATATTGTAACGATAAGGATTAGGGAGGTACTCATCCTTGTTCCTTCCCCACTCAACATGTCTCATCATCTCCATCCTTTGCGGGAACATTTCCTCCCAATTTGGGATAGGCTTGATCTCCGGGACAGATGATGATGACGATCCTTTTGGTTCTGCTTCCTAGATCCTTTTCACGGGCTTCTCTTCTTTCTTCTTCCGGATCTTGTTGACGTGGAAGGGCTGCATTGCTTTGCTGTACGAATGTTGTTAAAGGGGCATGTATAGGGATGACAAAGATCTTTCGAGGCTAGAGGCTGTAGCTCTCCGGAAACTTAATAAAAAAGGTTAGATGCGATTAGCATTAAAAGGAGGGGTCAAAAACCCTAGCCGCCTTGCGTAACGAGCAACTATACGGGCGCAACCCATATAGTTCCCGCCGTATAGTTTTGAACCGACTATAGATTATATCTACGGTGGAACCTAACTATACGGCCGCAACTATACAGGCGGAATTTTTAATTCCCGCCATATAGTTGGTTGTTAAACTCTCTGTATCCTGGATAATTTTTTTGGAGAAGGGTCGACAATTATACGATCACGACTATACAGGTGGAATTTTTAATTCCGGCCGTATAGTTGGTCGTTAAACTCTTAGTAACTTTTGTGGATGGAAGCGTTGATGTCGCATCAACTATACGGCCGGAACTATACGGCTGGAATTTTTTATTCCCGCCGTGTAGTTTATCGTTAAACCTTCTATGTCCACCAAAAAATTTCTTCTTCTCCAAGTATTCTTTATTAGTCTGAAACTTAATGAAATATCGAGTTTTGACAGAGAAATGATAGCTTAGATTTTCGACCAATTTTGGCATCATCAATCTTGCTTCTTCTTTGCTAGAGCATGAATTGTTCTCATTAAAAACAATACTCAAACTAGACTTTAGCTGGAAATTTAAAAACTTACTCAAACCTTTATTTCACATGGGTTGCCTCCCATGAAGCGCTCTTTTATGGTCAATATCTTGATCGTAGTACCGCTTATTCTGTCTTGAGTCCATTCTTCTTGTAATTGCCATTATTCGTATATCTTCGCTTTATCACTTCTTCGGGGGTGCTCAACTCTATGGTGATTGCACTTATATCTTCTTTCACCCGATAATGCTTCAAGAGTTGTCCATTTACCACCCATGCAAGAGAGGGTGTTTTTCCTTGGAGCTTCACTGCTTCCGACGAATAGGCTTCTTCAACTACATATGGACCTCCCACTTCGATCTGAGTTTTCCTGGAAACAACTTAAGACGAGAATTATAGAGAAACACTTTGTCTCCACTTTTAAAAGTTTTATTATCTATTTTTATATCACGCCATATTTTAACTTTTACCTTAAACAACCTAGCATTCTCATAGGCTTCAATTAGAAACTCATCTAAAGCATGCATATCTAATAAACGCTTTTCCATTGCAGCTTTGAGATCATAATTTAGATTCTTGATTGCCCAAAAAGCTTGGTGTTCTAGTTCTAACGGTAAATGGCATGCCTTACCGTACACCGTCTTATAAGGTGTCATACCCATTGGATTTTTAAACGCAGTACGGTATGTCCATAGAGTGTCATTTAACTTGTATGACCAATCTTTTCTTGATTTGTCCACCATCTTCTCGAGTATGGTCTTCAATTCTCTATTAGAGAGTTTCACTTGACCACTTGTTTGGGGATGATATGGTGAAGCAACACGGTGAGTTACTCCATACTTGCTGAGGATTTTCCTGTAAGTCCCTTCCATAAAATGAGAACCATCGTTAGTAATTAAAAATCTAGAAACTCCAAACCTGGGGAATATGACATCCTTGATCATCTTCACTGAGGTAGCTGCATCCGCATGATTTGTTGGGATAGCTTCAACCCACTTAGTAACATAGTCAACAGCAACAAGAATATGAGTATAACCATTTGACTCTATAAATGGTCCCATGTTATCCATTCCCCATACATCAAAGGGTTCAATTATTAGACTATAATTCATCGCCATTTCTTGTCTCATACCTATATTACCTCTTCTTTGGCAAGCATCGCAGTATTCCACATACCTGTGTGCATCCTTGAGAAAGGTGGGCCAATAGAATCCGGATTGAAGTACCTTTGCAACAATTCTTTTACCTGCACGATGCCCTCCATATGGACTATCATGACAAGCCTTCAATGTTGCATTCATTTCGTGATTAGGAACACACTTCTAAACCATTCCCTCAAGTCCATGACGATATATACGGATCATCCCAAAAGTAATATTTAAGATCATTAAAGAATTTCATTCTTTGATTTCTTGACATACTGGGAGGTATAAAATTTTGTTGCTAGATAGTTAGCATAATCTGCATACCATGGATTAGCAATTTCTAGCTTTGCTAAATATTCTACCGGAAATGATTCATTAATAGGTACGGGGTCATTAATTATTCCCTCCATCCTAGAGAGATGATCTGCTACCGGATTATCCTTAACCCTCCTATCTACTATTTGCAAATCGTATTCTTGTAGTAAAAAAACCCACCTAATTAACCTGGGCTTAGCATCCTTTTTCACAAGGAGGTGACGCAAATCTTGGTGATCCGTATGAATTATTACCTTAGAATTAATTATGTAAGATCTAAATTGGTCGCAAGTAAAAATTATAGCTAGAAACTCTTTTTCTATAGTAGCGTAATGTTTCTGAATCTTATTAAGAGGTCTACTAGCGTAATAAATAACATTCAAATTCTTTCCATCTCGATGTCCCAACACATCCCCTAAAGCATAATCACTAGCATCACACATAATTTTGAAAGGTTCATCCCACTTTGGAGATTGCATGATAGGTGCTGAAACTAGTTTATCCTTAAGGTGCTCAAAAGCTGCAATGCAGTCATGGTATAAATAGAATGGAGTTTCTTTATCAAGAAGATTGGTAAGGGGCATAACAAGTTTAGCAAAATCTTTTATAAACCGCTTATAAAAACCTGCATGCCCCAGAAACATTTTTAAGGTTTTAATGTCCTAAAGTATTGGGAGATTTTCTATCGCATTTATATTAGTTTTATCTATTTCTATTCCCTTCTCCGAAACTTTGTTCCCGAAAACTTTACCTTCTCTTTCCATGAAACGGCATTGCTCCCAATTCAAAACCAAGTTTGATTTCCTGCATCACTGCAAAACTTTGGTCAGATTGTAGAGGCAATTATCAAAAGTTGTTCCACAAACGACAAAATCGTTTGTTAGGACTTCCATAGTCTTCTCAACAAAATCATAAAAAATCTTTAGAACACATTCCTGAAAAGTTGCTGCTGCATTACATAAGTCAAATGGAATTAATCTATAAGCATATGTGCCATAAGGACAAGTGAAAGTTGTTTTCTCTTGATCTTCCGGCTGTATGGAAATTTGAGAGTATCCATAATAACCGTTAAGAAAACAAAAGTAAGAATTATTACTAAGTCTTTCTAAGATTTTATCCATGAATTGTATAGGTTTATGATTTTTCTGTGACTCACAGTTTAGCTTCCTAAAATCAAAGCACATACGATATCCTACAATTGGCCTCACAGGAACTAGCTCACCTTCCTCATTCAAAGCAGCATCAAGACCACCTTGTCTTGGTATGCAATGGGCTGGGCTAACCCACTTACTGTCAGAAATAAGATATATTATGCCAGCATCAAGTAAGCGTATAACTTCTTTTATTACTACTTCCTTTATCTTAGGATTAAGCCTTCTGTGTGTATTTACTACGGGTTCAACATCATCAAGCATGGTAATCTTATGTGTTACAATAGATGGATCTATTCCTTTAATATCACTCAATGTATATCCAAAGGCTTCATGATACCTAACCAAAACATAAATGAGTTTATTCGTTTCATTTCCTGATAGATTCTTGCTAATAATAACATGACATTTATTTTCATTATCTTAAAACTCATACCTCATATTGTCTGGAAGTTTTTTCAATTCTATTGGTGGAGGTTCTTCATCTCCTGTTCTTACCAATTCTTCATAGTCATGTGGATTTTGTGCTTTCAGAATTGAATCAAGGTAATCATCCATGTCTTCTTTCTTCTCATCATCTGGTGCTACTTCCCAATTAATCAAGCTCCTTTCTAATTCATCTTGTGGAGTACTGAAATGAATTGCCACTAGCACGGTAATCGTCTTTTCTTCCTTGATATTCTCCACTTCATATGGCCTCTTCTTTAGTTTGGCAAAGTGGAATGTCATTTCCTCTTCTCCAAGCTTCAGTGAAATAGTTTCCTTATGATTATCTACTCGAGATTTAGTGATGGAAATAAAAGGTCTGCCTAAAAGAATAGGACAAAAAGAATCTCGAGGCATATCAATAATATGAAAATCAAGGGGGTACATGAGTGAGCCAATAAAGACATAGATATTTCTGATTACCCCTTCTAATTTTATATTGGTTCTATTAGACAATTTAATAATAGTGTTTACCGGTTCAACATCTGGATTATTTAAGTTGTAGCGAAGTTCTTCATAAAGTGATGAAGGCATAATATTTATGGTGGAAATTGGTTCACAAATTCCATATAAGAAATTTTCTCCACAATATATAGGGGTCATTGGTTTTGAAGTTTCGTTACCTCGAACCTTACCTTTGATGAATTCTGAGGTTTCATGATCTAACATAACCACTTCATCTTCCACTATTCGTGCTTACATAAGATCCTTTATTATAACATTATTTATATTTGTACCTTCAGAATTCCTTTCTGGTTTATTCGGTCTCTTCTTTATTTGTTCTTTCTCTCTTTGTCTTTTTTAAAGATACCCTGTATAGGTATCAAGGACAACTCTTCTATTAGTGCTCTTGCACGCTTCTCTTCTTCGAGAGGTTTACGAGGTTCCCATTCTGTAGGTACCTGCAAATGCCATGCATAATTCTCAATAGTTTTCTTTACTGAGTAAGAATCAATGCTGAGGGTTTTAATCATTGTATCTATCCTCTCATCTACAAGAAAATCATTAATGCAAGCATATTCTAAAAAACTATTCATAATATTTTCCTTATCTTTAGAATTTTCAGTTGCTTCTCTCATTTTTATTATTAGATTCCAAGACTCGTCATAGGTATAAGATAGAAAACTGCCATTTGAAGCAGTGTCTAGATTCGTCATATTTTCAATATTTAGCCCTCCATAAAAGGTATGGGTGATTAACCAATTAGGAAAATGATGATGGGGCAATTATCTAGGTAGCTTTTATACCTTTGATATCCTTCATATAAGCCCTCACTAGGATTATTTTTGAAACTGATAATAATACCTCTCATCCTGTGAGCTTTGCTTTCAAAATAATATTTTGATAGGAACTTGGTTGTCAATTCCTCCCAAGTCCTTGGTGCTTCTGCACAAAAACATATGTACCGGTCGCAAACACTATTGGAGAGAGTTTGTCTAAAAAACTGGGTTTTAACCATATCAAGATTACAGTCGTCTAAAATAAAGGAAATAAGAATGTCTTCAAAGAATTGTAAGTGTCCATATGGACTTTCTTCATTGGTTCCTACAAATTTCTTAGAATGTAATAATTCAAAAAATAAAGGATGGATCTCGACTCCATCTGGATTTATGCTTTTGGTGACAGTTATAAAGCGTCCATGGGTGAACTCATTTTCCTTACTGCCTCAAGTTGGTTTAAATGTTGAGTATTGTCCATTGTTGTGGTCCTGCAACTCAAGTAAAAATTAGTACAACGAAAGTAAATAACTAAAAGTAAAGTGACTTATAGCGCTAATCTCCCCAACAATGGCGCCAGAAAATAGGTTGATGACTGCAAGTGCATAGATCGTTTGTAGCTAGTTTCAAAATAAAGATATCGATCCCACAGGGAGCAGTAGGCAAAAGACTAAAATGCTTTTAACTATAACTAAACGAAGTACTTAAGAAATAACTTTAAGATGCAAGTAAAGTAGAGTTGTTTGGGGTTTTTGGTTGAATAAGGTGATTTAAAGTAAAGCAAAACTTAATACAGAAAGTAAGAATCGCGTGTGTAATAGAACTTTGGAACTACAATTGGGAAAAGGCATTCTCGGGGAATAGTGGATACACCACTAGCGATTTAGACTAGGCAATCAAGATTATCATAACGAATAATGTCATAATGTGTACATACATGGGAGGAGCTCCATATATGGATGATTTGCCAGCAACCGCTGCACACATCATCCTCATAACCACAGCAGACAGTAACCGACAACCATCGTGTTACCACGCTATTAAGGGATTTTTCCCGTGGCATGGACATGGCTTGATGAGTTCTCCTTGATTTCCGAAGTTAGTACGTAAAGAATGACAACAACTTTATAGTCACAGTAAGTGTTATCATCCCTCCGTCTACCAACAAGTAATCCCCTTCATCGAGTCCCCATAAGAGGCAAATATTAAGGAGGTGCACAATTCCCAATATCAAGATGAAGAAAATTAACATATACACATGATGATGTATAACATAATAATCTTTATCTCACCTTAATCATATGCTAGGGTTTCTCCATCTCCCCAAGAACTAGAGATCTACTTAGACATGGAGGCAATCAACATCATAGCAATGGTAATGGAAACAATCATAGGTGAATAGTACTTGTATAAATCCACAACCAGTACAGGAATTACAACAAGATCTAGACAAGATGTAGATGAGATGGATGGAGATGGTGGTGACGCAACAGTGGTCGACGAAGATTGATGCCTTAGCCTCCCGGATCTACGCAGGGCGAAGATTGATCCCTGGCAGATGAGTTCCCCCTCCAGATGCCTTCCGGAGGTGAGGTTTTCGCGATTTCTTGGTGTTCTGTATGTCGTCTCCTCGAACCAATTGCACGGGGTGAAACTATTTGACAAGGCGGAGGCGGCACCAACTATACAGCCCGAGCTATACGGCCAAAAAAGTTGCTCCGGTTGTATAGTTGGTCGTTGGACTCTCTGCCTCCCTTCTTCGCTCCTAGTATTCTTATGGTATTATTAATATTTCCCAAATAAGCTATTTACGTTGTTTTTGACTCCTTTTCTCCACAGTACAATTGCTCCAAGAATTGTATCCATTGGAACCATCATCTGTCTTGATCCTGGTGAAAACAGACATCTACAACATAAAATAATAATGTAAAACATGATGCAAATATGCACTCATCAGCGGCCCAACATGTCTTGCAAGGCAAATGTTGTAGCTACGTTGCCGACTGATTCAGGTCCGTTAGGGCTAGAGTCTAGGGCTCAATGCGAAGCAGCGATGAGGTCTTCATCCCCGGTTAGCGAGGAGGTCAGCAAGGATTCTACTCCCAAGGTACCTACAAGCAGCGGGTTGAAGAGAAAAGCAAGGCTGGCGGTGGATTGTTCGGCTCTGGTGGGCGGATGCGGCACCCAGATCTCGAAGAAAAAAAACCCAGGAGAAGAGCAAGAGGTGATTTTTTTTCTTATTTGTGCCTTATCTTACAAGTAGATTAGTTATGGCATAATAGAATCGAATGAACTGAAAAGTTCCCCTTTTTAATCAAATTAGGCATAGCTTTGGTACAAGGGACCTATATGAGTTCACAGTTCATGTTTGCTAGTACACTACAAAACTAGATTTTGGTTGTGAGAGGGATGTGTTCGGGCAAGATGTGCATCTGCTTGTGAATTGCAAAGAGGTTGTGTCTATTTTGCAGCTGGTAGATATGCTTCATGCTAGGATTCCCTGGGGTTCTAGACAGAGGACAAAATTTATGTGGTGTAACATGAATGATACCTATATGCAAATTGAGCACTTCCATGAGCTTCAGATGGTTTGGGAGTGTTGTTTAGCTAATCGTAAGGTGAAAGTTGACGCAATGATTGATGATATGTATGCAGATGCTGGAGATCTTGCTATCAGAGCTTTGGCTCCTAGAGACTACAGACCAATAGATGCTGATCTAGAGAAGTTTAGTATATACTTAGAGATGGATTCATACATGGCAAAACTTCATGAGGGAGTTAATAAGCCAGTTTCTTCATGTACTGTGGAGATCACTGTCAATTCCAAAAACATAACTCTTGATGAAATGAGAGAGATGATCAGTAAGGAAATCAGTATTGGCCCTAAGCAAATGGTACAAATCCGGTGGTGGCATCATAAGAAGTAGGAATTCATAGAGGTTTTGGATCCTAAAGACCTTATGCAGATTATGCGACAAAAGAAGTGAACCGGGAAGGTGTTCTTCCTTGGTACCATTTCTGATGTTGTTGAACAGGTTATAGTGGATGTAGAGGCCCCTGTAGTGGCTGAACAGAATGAGGTGATCGACATTGATGAGATCTGATGAGAGTTGCTACCCTAGGCTTGTCATATGGACCGCGGGATTCCCTGCCTGTATTTATAACATTGACTGCTGTTGCATTTATACTGTGTTTCTGTGCTTAAGTTTGTTGAGAGAATGCGATATAATGTCGTGCGAGCTATTGAGATTTTCGGACATGTCACTCACTAAAACCATCGTTGTTGTAATAAGACATAAGTACATTGTAGTTGACATGATTATGTTTCTTGAGATGACGTATTGTACGTGTTTCTGTTATTATGTTTGTTGAGAGATTGTAATGTAATGTTTTGTGAAACCATGACTAGACAAGTGATGCATAAATACATTGTAGTTGACATGATTATGTTTCTTGAGATGATATACTGTACTTGTTTATGTTATTTTGTTTGTTGAGAGATTGTAATGTAATGTTTTGTGAAACCATGACTGGACAAGTGATGCGTAAGTACCTTGTAGTTGACATGATTTTGTTTCTTGAGTTGATGTAATATACTTGTTTCTGTGATTATGTTTGTTGAGAGTTTGTAATGTAATGTTTTGTGAAACCATGACTGAACAAGTGATGCATAAGTACCTTGTAGTTGACATGATTTTGTTTCTTTAGATGATGTAATATACTGATATATTTTCCTTAGGCAATAAAATTGGGATGGAGGGAGTACATGTTTAATATTTGAAATAAGAATGTATGAAGATAAACCCTATTAGGCAGGACACAATAATCTAGGGAAAGGGCATGGTGTCCATTAAAACTATTGTAACATGCCAATTTAGTCATTGTTGCAGCGGTGACACGCACTTCACTTTTGCCACTCTTTAGCTCTCTCTCTCTCAAACTCTCTCTCTCTCTCTCTCTCTCTCTCTCTCTCTCTCCCTCTCCTCACCGACGCCGATGCATTCGCCATGTTGTCCTAGAACGACAAGGACGACCAGTTGAGCAGTGACAACCTTCTCTCTGACTTCGAGTATTCCTCTATTTTCTCAGGCTACACTACTGCAGAAGGCTTATAGCCTCCACGTGGTTAGTGACGGGCAAAACTATGCCGTCACTAGTAAATATTACCAGTGACATGCAATGGCAAGCATGTCACTAGGACAAAACACTTGTGACGGGCGTATAAAATTGACCGTCACTAGTATTTTTTGTAGATATCAACTAAATGAAAAAACTACTTAGTGACATACATCTATAAAAGTCTATAACTAGTAACTCTATGATTAGTAACGACCTCAAAATGTACCCATCATTAGTATTTTTTATGGAGCCGGGTAGAAGATTTATTTTAATAGGCGGTCATCTCTAACCTAGGTCGAGCTCAAGCGTTCGGTAGCTCTCAATCTAGTTCAGTCGAGTGAGATCGACACTGAGTAACAGGCTATGTTCTGTTGAGATTCCATAGCCAAACCTAGTAGAATCCCAACCAAACAAGTATACCAAGCCTACACAGGTTCTGTAAGCGAACCAGATTTTGGTACTAGTTCAAAGTCAAACTGCTCAAACCCAAATTTCAGTGCGTTCCGTGGAAACAAAAATGCACGATTGGGTTCCTCTTTTTCTTCTCCAGCCCGATGACTCCCTTCCCATGTGCTCGTATTTTCCCCCGACCTGTACCAGGCAGAGAGGCGAGCTAGGGTTCCGCCTCGCCACCTTCTTCCGGTGGCCTCCGACGGCTCGCCGGTCGGAAAGAGACCCTTACAGCCCGCCGCCCCTATCCCCTCCTTCACCAAATCGACACCCGACCCGGTTCGCCTATCGCTCGAGCCCTCACGCTGCCGCCGCCTCCAACGCCCGCGCCCTTGTGCCGCCACCTGCAGGAACTCCGTCCGCCGCCAAAAATCTACCTGAGCCGCCTGCTGGTATGGTTCACCCCTCTTCTCTTCCCTCCCTGACATCTCCTCCCATGCCCATCCCATCCCTCAGATTTCTGTATATTTCTGATTTTGGCTATGCACGATTTCAGACTCGTTCGGTTCCCCATTTCATCCCAAGCCTCCACCTTCCCCACTACCGGCAGATCGATTTTGTCCTATTCGATATTTGTACATCTCAATATTAGTGCACACTGCAGAGCCTAATATACTTTCAGTTTCTTGACACAAGGAGGAATATACCAGCGGGTATAAGTGATTCTAGAGGTATAATCTCTTATGCACGGTTAGGTACAACTTAAGTTATACACATTCTATTTCAATAAATATGTATTTAGACTTTAATTTGAATCGTCTTTGAAGCAACTTGACTATTCAGAATATGTCGAGGTAGTGTCAAGCTCAAAATAGCTTTAGTAATGTAGGTGCAAATTGTTAGCTTTTCAATTGATTGTCACCTACAGATAGGAAACTAGAATCGATTGTGTAGAAAAAATATTTGACTCATTTACTTCAACTGCATTTTCAATTGCTTAACCCCATAATGTTTTGTCTATGTAGGAGTGATATTCTAAGATGATCCAAGATTTATTCTTCCGTGCACGATGTTTATCTTTTTCTCTATTCCCAGAATGGATGATTAATCTATGTACTCTAAAGGACCACGGAAATTAGATTTTGGTCATCTTCTTGTTGGCGGTGATCTCATTTGTATTTGTTTGGTATATTACTGACCGTTTTTGGATTGGTGTTTCTCAGTTTGAACTTGACAAGATCCGTCAAGAGCTTGACAAGGAAATAAAGGATCTCAGTCATGTATATTTTCGAGTCATTTGCTGTGATTTTCTTATGATTCCTTACTCTGGGTATCTTTGATACAGAGCCCATAGATGATCAAAGAAACATAGCTACAGTTAGTGATGAGTAACCTCATGAAGATTGGCAACCCCTGATTTTCTTTTGGTAGGTTTTACCATTGGTTTTATTTCATTACATTAATGAAATGTCCTATTTTGTAATATACTCACACGAGCAGCACACACTTGGTGAAAGTTCATTGTTTTTTTAAATCTCATGTTAATTGTGACTTGAAAGTTGAAGCGTCAAAGCTTCCTTGGATAATAATATTGACCGCCGTTTTCCCTAGATAACTGACATTAAAATTGTGTTTCTTCTTTGAACCTCCGTAATAGGAAAAGCGATGGTTGACTAGGGTTAGGAATTAAAATACAATGTAGTTAGAAATATTTTTTCTTAACCTTTTTGTCTAGAATCTATCTAGTGGTATTTTTTCTCACACTGGAACCCACCTGTGTAAACTAATTAGTTTCAACATAGAATATATCTGGTGATATTCAGGGCACGTCCGCACCCTGCCACCAGGTTAGCTTTCATATATACAGCATGCTATTTTGTGATAACTGAACTAACACAAAGCAGTACATGGATAAACAGAAGACTTAGCTAGAACATTTACCGAGTGCACAATTTTGCATATATTTTTCGACAACGAGACCAATGCTCGTGATGTTTCTTTAAAGGTATAATGCAGTTGATTGTGAAGTGGGATTGATGCCACACACGCGGCTGGAGAAACAAGGTTATGGATTATATTTTACTTTCCTATTAAAATTCAGATCATGTATATAATGACAATGTGACAGATTAGCCTCATGCTGAGGTGGAAGTTCACTGCAAACAATCTTTTGATATCGCATTATAATCATGGAGCTATGGTGGCAAAATAATCGATGGTGATTCTTTTTATTTTACTACCGATGTAGATATCCATTCTATTTTGTCTTCACCTAGACATACTCCCTAGGCAGCTATCTATCTACACAGACTTGGTAACTAGCTACCTGTCTACCATATGCCTACTTGATAATCTGAGCTATGAGAGTGAAATTTTGATATTTTTGCTTGTTGTTGGTTGCGCCCTATCCGACATATATACGATTGCGTCTAGAATTTCTGAGTGATAGATGGGTTCATGGCATCATGCGTGTGTCTTTGATGTCTCTGATCCATAATAACTATCTTGACTTTGTCGAGATACATATGTATCTGGACTGTTTAATTGTGTAGGTATATACAAATCTAGATAAAGGACACTTATTATGGATCAGAGTTAGTATAAATAATGGCCAAGTATGACTTGCTATTTCTCAATGTATACTACTAAATGCACATTTGTGCAACTGCATATGTGCCCCTACACCATAAGTAGTATCCTTGAGATCAAAGTGTGTGTTAATGTGCAATTTTCTTAACAATTCACTTTTGTTATTGAATGCTTATTAACATGTACAGTATATTTACATACTGACATCTTCTGCATATTTTTCATCCTTGCACTAATTCTCACAGCTTATGAATACATGTAGCAAGTGAAGAATAAACAAAACTGAGCTTGGTTTAACGATCAGGACAGACCGAAGAGTTAGATGACAATGTATACCTCATGTTTTTCTTGTATAAAATGAGAAGATGCCATAGGCAAATGTGATGCATTGAAGATTGTGAAGGAGATACGGAGAGAAACTACTCATCTGATGGAACTGTGAATAGTATCTATTTAGCCTAGTTGTATTCATTTTTCTAGTTTATTTTCACTAGTGATCTTCTGTATAAATAGAGGTTACATTTAGTGCATTTTGTATGTTACATTTAGTGCATTTTATATCAACTTTGGCTGGCAATATGGTCTTCCAAATTACTTTTTTATGCCTTGTAAGAGCGTTCCGGTCAGTACAATCCAGATCATGCAGTGCTGTAAATTAAGGATATATACCTGGTACTATAGTTTGTGTACTTGGTCAGAAAACGTGTTTAATTATAACATTTTATTGTGCTATCTGGATATTTGTGGAAAATACATTTATTTTTTTATTTCTGAAATTCAAACTAGTGACTTGCGGGATAATAGGCCTGTCACTGCAAAACCCCACACGGTGACAGGCATGTGTAAATGCCTGTCACTAGTATACTAGTGAGAGACAAGTACCTGTCACTACTAACTTCATACCAGTGACTAGTTATCGGTGATAGACACTTTGCCCCATCACTAGTGAACCTTTTGAGCCTGTCACTAATGGCATATTCTGTAGTAGTGCTAGGGTTAGGAATTGGTAAATCCCTCGATCTAAGCTTCATATGTGCATGTAATCATGTTCAATTCTAAATTTGCGTTTACTTATAGGTACCACGGACGATCTACGACTCCAAATGGGAGGGCCTAGATCTCGATGGATAAGTACCATGTGACATGGGATAAAACTGAGGAGATATGTTGCATTCGAAGGCAGAAACACTGGGAGAAGGTTTTTTGGGCTGTACAAATTAGGTTTGTTTACATTATGTGCAACGGTGACATGAATAAAAATGTATCGCGTGTGTTCATAACATAATAGTGTGTGTTTTTTAGGTTGGCTTGGTGTGTAAAGCAGTAGAGTGGGTGGATCTTGAGTGTCCAAATGCACTTAAGAAATGTTTGGTCCAGTTATGGGAGATGTATGAGTTGGAAAGGTCTGCGAGATTTACTAATGCTTGTGCTGCAGCTGAAAAAAATTACAAGATGTCGATACGAAATAAGGAGCTGGAACAAGAAATTGAGAATTTGCAGTCAGAACTAAGTGATAGAATCAATGGGAGCTTGGTTGTTGGAACTACAAAGAAGCTTCAGGATAGTCATAGGTTGCTGATTCATAATGTAGAAAAAGAGAGGGATCAGCTCATGGAAGACAAGAAGAAGCTAGAGTACTGTATTGCGGATCTGTTGAAAGAACTAAAGAAGACGCGCGAGGGTGAACAAGGACAGACTACAAAGGATAAAGGAAATTCAAGAGGAATAATTTATGTTGTGATAATGCCTAAAACTAGTTAACCGTAACACTTGCAGTTGCACTTTCTTAAAAAGCCAAACTCAATCCTCGAGCAAATTAATTTCAGACGAACACTCATATCGTGCATAGAGTTAAGTTCACGTTTACAAAATCACCACTATAGAGGATAAAATAGGCAGTTCAGTACTAAATAGATATATGTTAGGTTCAAATGAGCCTGGCCCAAAGCTGCTTGTTTTTCTCCCTAAGATCGGCCAGCTCCTTCAGTATTTGTCGTGCGCCTGCCGCAGGTTCTAGCACTCCGTTAGGGATTTGAGAAGTTGGTCTGTAACCATATGATTTTCCTTCATGATCCCTTTCATGATCTCCGTCTGCTTACTAGCCGAGGTGCGACCTTCCCTGTGAAGTTTCTCCCAGCCTGCGTTTACCTCCTTCAGTTTCTGGCACTTGTAAAAAAGGACCACGACTTCAGCACACAGGTGGTCAAAGGCCAGCTTCTAGGAATTCCGCTTCTCCCTTTGGATGGCTATCTTGTCATTTAGCCAGGTCGCCAGGTCTTAGCTGACCTTTCACCTCTTTCCATGCAACAAAAATATATAGTATGGTTTGTTCAGTTCACGAGGACAAGGTGGTTAGTTTCCATAATTAACTGAATCGACTAGTGGCACTGACATAATTTCAAGGAATAAGCAATCTAGGACTAATCAACATTTTATGAATCGACTAGTGACACTGTCTTTCAATTTCAAAGACAAATAAGGTTTGTTGTGGTTTTTTTTCCATGTCACCAAATAGTAGTGGCAAACTCATAATGCAGAAACCCATGTCCATATACAGAATGGAAAGAGCTCATGGTGTCCATTCATGAACATGAACACCTACACTTGTCCATGTAGATAAGAAGTTGCCCTAGGATTCTCTCTTCTTGCACCCTATAACGGGAATCCGACTTGGGCATTGCTCCCTGAACCCTAAATATTACGAAAAGAGTGGAGCACGAACTGAAATTCGTGCCCCCTCTAATGGGAGACAAACTTGGGCATTGCTTCGATACGCCTCCAGACAAGCCCTTAGCTCGTCGTTCTCTTTCCAAACACTCTCGAGTACGGTGATCCCTCTGCTCATGTCCTCCTTCATCTCTTTCACTGCATCTAGGCAACGGTTCCTGTCATGGTAGGCTCGGATGGCAGCCTTCGTTTCCTCGACGCATCCTCTGAGTGCCTCGGTGACTTTGTCATGCAGGAGGGTGCGCCTTTTCTCGACATTCTTCTTCTCCTCCATGAGCTCGTTGATTATCTTGATGGACTGTTCTTGCCTGTTCAAGTTACAATCGAGCACTTTCTGCAGCCTCACGATGTCACGTGCAAACTCTAGCGATATCTCCTTCTACACAGATAATCGCTTGAGTAGGCTCTCATTAGCTTGGGTGAGAGAGCGTGCAAGCTCTTGTTGGTTATCAATCTTGGTACTGATCGCGACCACCTTGTCACGGTACTTGACCTTCGATCGCTGCATCGTTCATGCTTAATTGAAATAGAAATTCTATAATTACACTCCAGGTTCCAGGTGAATACTAATACAAATCAAAAAATTCCCATTGAATCTATGGACAACAGTATTAAAAATGGACCTAGAGATCCAGTCATAATCACGATAAACTAATCATAATCACAAAATCCCCATTGAGTCTATGAACAGCGGTATTAAGGAAAGACCAAGAGATCCAGTCATAATCATGTGAACTAATACTACTCGCAAAAAAACCCAATGCGGGGCGGACATGATCTAAGAAATCCACATTACAATCCAGAGAAATAATAGTGTGGAGATTTGCTACCTCGCTGAGACGTGGAACATGACCGAACGGGTCCTGAAATGCCTCCGTCGTGGTGGATTCTAGCTCCACGGCTGGCCTATAATACGTAGAAGAGGAAGAGAAAAAGAAGAAAAACAAGAAGAAGCGGAATAAGATCATGATGGGGAAGGAGATGGAGAAGAAGTACAACAAGAGGACCGTACCGGGTGGATCCCTCGCCTTCTAGAACATTCGGTGCCATTGTCGGGGGAGATTGGGCCTCAGTGAGAGGGGAGGCTTGAGGGGCCGGTAGATAAAGAACTGCCTAGCAGCGAGCTCTCTCCTTTTTCTCCGTGAGGATGGTCGACCGGCCTCTCCTCAGGGGAGCCATGGATTGCAGGGGGAGGGAGGTGGCGGAAGGAGGAAGAAGTTAGTGATTAGTGTGGGAGAAGAGTCAAAGAGTACATGTCGTGGTCCAGTAGTACTACTACTATTATACAAGACCAACGTGTATGGTCTACCTTCTCAAAGAAGTCAAGGATAGGGAATTGATGGGACTTGTCTTTATTGCGATGGACAATTCAATGGTCTTCGGTGCCGCCTAAAATCCAGTATATAATAAAAGGAATGCGATCTTACCCTTAAAAATGAGTGGCTCGGGTGGTAATCACGGACATCGGCATGCACGTCCCGCGTGCGTGTGTCACATGTTGATGGGGCAATGACGCGCGCAACTGCTACATGATCACGTCAGTACGTCGAACTCCATGTCGATTGAACGCACGTTGAACTCCACGTCGACAGGCACGCACGGGATATTTATGAGTCTAGAATACTCTGTGCCACTTTTGTTGTGGTCAAATTATGTTCAGTACGCGAGATATTACATTTTTTAATAATCGACAAATAGATGTGTGTACACGACGCACGAAACCGCTGCTTGCCCCTTGATCAGATTGGCACCCAACTCTGTGTACCCACAATCGCTCATTCCGAACAACTTCCTCGAGCACGATGGCCCCTCGCCGTGGCAATGGCAGATCCAAGGCGGACAGTGACCGTCCTACGTCCCCTTCTCTTCGCGGCATCGTTCGCACTCGCAAGTCACATACCGAGGTAGCACGTCGTATCTGACCGTGCCAGGATCCATCGACATCGGCACTCGATGACACCGTGACATCGAAGCTCGTACCGGCCGTGCAGGAGGAGCGTGGGGTACCTGCAGCGACGGACGAGCACAAAGCAGCAGCTAGGACGGGGGCGCGTGTTGCACCGGCGGGTACAGACAAGAAGAGGAACAAGAGGAAGACCAGGAAGAAGAGAGGAGACAACTATTTGGATGAGTCCAGCTCGGCCAAAGAGGAGGCGTTCATAGATGAGTTGGAGGCAGAAGCAGAGGCGAGTGACGTGGATCCGTGGGACTATGAAGAGGAGGAGGAGGACTCTAACGAGGAGATAGCGTGCTTATACGAAGAAGGGGGCGGTGTCGAGTCATCAGAGGAGGACACCAACGGCGGCGATGGCAAGTACCATGACATTGATGAAGACGACGAAGATCCGGAAGATGAAGACGAGAGCTTCTTCAAAATATGATCATTTATTTTATTTACTTTTTGAGATGGTTTTCACTTGATTAGGGAGGTAAAGTGTCGGTGGCATGGATAGAGAAGTGGCACGGATAGTCCCTACAAAAAAATGTGGAGGAGGGAGGGG
The DNA here is from genome assembly GCA_910589775.1 of Avena eriantha. NCBI lineage: Eukaryota > Viridiplantae > Streptophyta > Magnoliopsida > Poales > Poaceae > Avena > Avena eriantha. The sequence goes on along the minus strand of OU342741.1, from coordinate 248,414,982 downwards.
TTATCCTGCCCGTTGGATCACAGAGGATCAACGGTTGGTGGGAACGATCCGCATGAAATCTGTGTCTGCCAATCAGGGTGTAGCAGCCAGAGTGAGCACAAGTTTGGGCTTTTGTGAGATTTTTGACCGAGAGAGAGGGCAAAACTAAGAAGTATCAAAAAACCAAGGGCAAGACAGAATAAGGCATTCAAATAGACAATATAAAGAGTAGGCATGTGTGTTCCTTTAAAAAATGGAAAATGCATGTTTCGTACTAAACCACATGGATCCACCAGTGTCATTGCATGTGTGTTCTTTTTATAAACCACAACTAGAGTCATGGCATGTTTGTTCTTTTCATAAACCACATGGATCCACTAGTGTCATTGCATGTGTGTTCTTTTCATAAACCACCACTAGATTTGTTGCATGTGTTTTCTTTCCATAAACCACATGGATCCACCAGAGTCATTGCATGTGTGTTCTTTTCATAAACCACATGGATCCACCAGAGTCATTGCATGTGTGTTCTTTTCATAAACCACAACTATAGTCATTGCATGTTTGTTCTTTTCATAAACCACATGGAACCACAACTAGAGTCATTGCATGTGTGTTCTTTTTATAAACCACCACTAGATTCATTGCATGCGTGTTATTTCCATAAACCAAATAGATCCTCGAGAGTCATTTGCACGTGTGTTCTTTTCATAAACCACCACTAGTGTCATTGCATGTGTGTTCCTTTCCTAAGCCACACGGATCCACCAGTGTCATTACATGTCTTTGCATCTGTGTTCTTTTCTGAAACCACCACCAGAGTCATTGCATGTGTGTTATTTTCATAAACCACAACTAGAGTCATTGCATGTGTGTTCTTTTCATAAACCACAACTAGAGTCATTGCATGTTTCTTATTTTCATAATCCACATAGATCCACCAGTGTCGTTACATGTGTGTTCTTTTCATAAACCACAACTAGATTCGTTGCATGTGTAATATTTCCATAAACCACATGGATCCACCAGAGTCATTTGCATGTGTGTTCTTTCCATAAACAACCACCAATGTCATTGCATGTGTGTTCCTATCCTAAACCACATGGATCCACCAGTGTCATTGCATGTCATTGCATGTGTGTTCTTTTCCTAAACCACCACTAGTGTCATTGCATGTGTGTTCTTTTCATAAACCACATGGATCCACCAGTGTCATTGCATGTGTGTTCTTTTCCTAAACCACCAATAGTGTCATTGCATGTGTGTTCTTTTTCATAAACCACTTGGATCCACCAGAGTCATTGCATGTGTATTCTTTTCATAAACCACAACTATAGTCATTGCATGTTTGTTCTTTTAATAAACCACATGGAACCATAACTAGATTCATTGCATGTGTGTTCTTTTCATAAACCACCCCTAGACTCATTGCATGTGTGTTCTTTCCATAAACCACATGGATACACTAGAGTCATTTGCATGTGTGTTCTTTTCATAAACCACCACCGCTATCATTGCATGTGTGTTCCTTTCCTAAACCAAATGAATCCACCAGTGTCATTGCATGTCTTAGCATGTGTGTTATTTTCCTAAACCACCACTAGTGTCATTACATGTGTGTTATTTTGCTAAACCACATGGATCCACCGGTGTCAATGCATGTGTGTCCTTTTCATAAACCAGCACTAATGTCATTGCATGTGTTTTCTTTTCCTAAACCACCACTAGAGTCATTGGGTGTGTGTACTTTTCATAAACCACAACTAGTCATTGCATGTTTGTTCTTTTCATAAACCACATGGATCCACCACAGTCATTTGCATGTGTGTTCTTTTCATTAACCACGACCAGTGTCATTGCATGTGTGTTCCTTTTCCAAAACCACATGGATCCACTAGTGTCATTGCATGTCTTTGCATGTGCGTTCTTTTCCTAAACCATCACTAGTGTCATTGCATGTGTGTTCTTTTCCTAACCACCACTAGTGTCATTGCATGTGTGGTATTTTCATAAACCACTTGGATCCACCAGAGTCATTGCATGTGTGTTCTTTTCATAAACCACAACTATAGTCATTGCATGTATGTTATTTTCATAAACCACATGGAACCACAATTATAATCATTGCATGTGTGTACTTTTCATAAACCACCACTAGATTCATTGCATGTGTGTTCCTTTCCTAAACCACATGGATCCACCAGTGTAATTGCATGTCTTTGCATGTGTGTTCTTTTCCTAAACCACCACTAGTGTCATTGCATGTGTGTTATTTTACTAAACCACCACTAGTGTCATTGCATGTGTTTTCTGTTCATAAACCACTTGGATCCACCAGAGTCATTGCTTGTGTGTTCTTTTCATAAACCACAACTATAGTCATTGCATGTCTATCTTTTGATAAACCACATGGAACCACCATTAGAGTCATTGCATGTGTGTACTTTTCATAAACCAACACTAGATTAATTGCATGTGTGTTCTTTCCATAAACTACATGGATCCACCAGAGTCATTTGCATGTGTGTCCTTTTCATAAACCACCACTAGAGTCATTGCATCTTTGTTATTTTCCTAAACAACAACTAGAGACATTGCATGTGTGTTCTTTTCCTAAACCACCACTAGTGTCATTGCATGTGTGTTATTTTACTAAACCACATGGATCCACCAGTGTGAGTTGCATGTGTGTTCTTTTCATAAACCACCACCAGTGTCATTGCAGGTATGTTCCTTTCCTAAACCGCATGGATCCACCAGCGTCATTGCGTGTGTGTTCTTTTCCTAAACCACCACTAGAGTCATTGCATGTGTGTACTTTTCATATACCACAACTAGAGTCATTGCATGTTTGTTCTTTTTCATAAACCACATGGATCCACCAGAGTCATTTGCATGTGTGTTCTTTTCATTAACCACCACCAGTGCCATTGCACGTGTGTTCCTTTCGTAAACCACATGGATCCACCAGCGTCATTGCATGTCTTTGCATGTCATTTCTTTTCCTAAACCACCACTAGTGTCATTGCATGTGTGTTCTTTTCCTAACCACCACTAGTGTCATTGCATGTGTGGTATTTTCATAAACCACTAGGATCCACCAGAGTCATTGCATGTTTGTTCTTTTCATAAACCACAACTATTGTCATTGCATGTATGTTCTTTTCATAAACCACATGGAACCACAACTAGAGTCATTGCATGTGTTGTTTCATAAACCACCACTAGATTCATTACATGTGTGTTCTTTCCATAAACCACATGGATCCACCAGAGTCATTTCCATGTGTGTTCTTTTCATAAACCACCACTAGTGTCATTGCATGTGTGTTCATTTCCTAAACCACATGGATCGACCAGTGTCATTGCATGTATTTGCATGTGTGTTCTTTTCCTAAACCACCAATTGTGTCATTGCATGTGTGTTCTTTTACTAAACCACCACTAGTGTCATTGCATTTGTGTTCTTTTCATAAACCACTTGGATCCACCAGAGTCATTGCATGTGTGTTCTTTTCATAAACCACAACTATAGTCATTGCATGTCTGTCATTTTCATAAACCACATGGGACCACAACTAGAGTCATTGCATGTGTGTACTTTTCATAAACCACCACCAGATTCTTTGCATGTGTGTTCTTTTCATTAACCGCCACTATTGTCATTGTATGTGTGTTCCTTTCCTAAACCACATGGATCCACTAGTGCCATTGCATGTCTTTGCATGTGTGTTGTTTTCCTAAGCCACCAATAGTGTCATTGCATGTGTGTTATTTTACTAAACCACATGAATCTAGTAGTGTCAATGCATGTGTGTCCTTTTCATAAACCACCACTAGAGTCATTGCATGTTTGTTCTTTTCCTAAACAACAACTAGAGACATTGCATGTGTGTTCTTTCCTAAACCACCACTAGTGTCATTGCATGTGTGTTATTTTACTAAACCACATGGATCCACCAGTGTCATTTGCATGTGTGTTCTTTTCATAAACCACAACCAGTGTCATTGCATGTGTGTTCCTTTCTTAAACCACATGGATCCACCAGCGTCATTGTATGTGTGTTCTTTTCCTAAACCACCACTAGAGTCATTGCATGTGTGTACTTTTCATAAACCACAACTAGAGTCATTGCATGCTTGTTCTTTTTATAAACCACATGGATCCAACAGTGTCATTGCATGTGTGTTCTTTTCATAAACCACCACTAGATTCATTACATGTGTGTTCTTTCCATAAACCACATGGAACCACCAGAGTCATTTGCATGTGTTTTTTTTCATCAACCACCACTAGTGTCATTGCATGTGTGTTCTTTTCATAAACCACTTGGATCCACAAGAGTCATTGTATTGTGTTCTTTTCATAAACCACAACTATAGTCATTGCATGTCTGTTCTTTTCATAAACCACATGGAACCACAATTAGAGTCATTACATGTGTGTACTTTTCATAAACGACCACTAGATTCATTGCATGTGTGTTCTTTCCATAAACCACATGGATCCACCATAGTCATTTGCATATGTGTTCTTTTTATTAACCACCACCAGTGTCATTGCATTTGTGTTCCTTTACTAAACCACATGGATCCACCAGTGTAATTGCATGTCTTTGCATGTGTGTGATACATTGCAAATGTATCTATAATTTTTGATGTTGGTTGGTTTTATCCACTTTCTTGTGTTTTTTCCATACTTTGGAGTAGTTTTTATACGATTTCTTGGACTAACCTATTAACAAGAGCCACAGTGCCAGTTGCCTGTTTTCTACTGTTTTTGGTTCCAGGAAAGTCAAAAAATGAATATTTTCGGAATTGGACGGGACAAAAGCCAAAGTGCCTATTTTTCTGGAAGTCATCATATGCTAGAATACGAGACGGAGAAGGGCTGGGGGCTGGCCACACCACCTGGCCGCGCGGCCAAGCCTAGCCCGCGCCAGGGGGTGGTCTGGCCGACCCCAGCACCCCCTCGGCCTCTCCTTCCGAATATAAGATGCCCTCGGGACAAAACCCTAAGTACCCGATCAAAAATCCACGAAAGAGTCTGTAGCCACCGTCATCTCCATCCCTAGATCGGGAGGGATCTGAAGCTCTTCCCGGCACCCTACCGGAGAGGGGAATTCACCCTGGAGGCCTTCTTCATCACCATGCAAGCCTCTGGTGTGATGCATGAGTAGTTCATCCTTGGACTACGGGTCCATGTAGTAGCTAGATGGCTGGTTCCCTCTTTTGTGCTTTCATGTCTAGATCTTGTGAGCTCCATTCATGATCAAGATCATCTATTTGTAATTCTGTATGTTGTGTTTGTGGGGATCCGATGGATATTGAGATGCTATTTCAGATTGATTATTGATTCTATCATGTCTTTGTTATTTGTGATCTTGCATGCTTTCCGTTGTTAGTAGCTATCTTGGCCAAGTATATGCTAGCAACTCCAAGAGTTAGTATTTATGCTCGATAGTGGGTTCATACCTCTGGTAATCTGGGGAAGTGACAGAAATCTCTAAGGTACTAGATGTGCTATTGCTACTAGGGAGAAAACAACAATCCTTTGTTCATAGAACAAGCGTATTGTTTACATTACACGCAATTCGTAAAGCTATAATGTTGTCGGATTGAAGACAAGTACGCCATGAGGGGGTCCTCGAGGCGTGCGAAAGAGAGGGGTGTGAGACGTACGGTGTTCTGGGACGGTGAGCACACAAGTTTACCCAGGTTCGAATCCGCCGGCTTTGGACGGATCCTACTCCTGCTAGCAATCCAGTAATACGGCAGAGCCGGAATATGGGTTACAATGGTTTCGCCTGTGCGAGTTGAGGGTCTAATGTATTGGGTGTTGCCCTAAAGGCTCTCCCTAGGAAGGCTTATATAGATATCCGGCCTAGGGTTTACAGGAAAGATCAATCCGGCTACGACTAAGAGTTGGTTACAGAGTACATCTTGAACTACAAGTAACATTATGGGCCTAAGTCGGTAAGTCTTCTGGGCCTTCCCGTAGCCGGATTGGACTCCGTCTTTCTCCCTGACTGGGCCGCCCGTGAAGCAAAGCTCTAACCCGAAGTGGGCCACCCTGGTCAGTGAGGAACTGTGAGGATACCCGAAAAGTATATCCCCAACAACAGCCCCCGGAGGCCTCCAAGATCCAAAGTCGGATTTATCATCGTCTAGCTTGATCTTCAACTTGCAGAATCTTGAAGGGTTCCTAAAACTTCACAACAAAAAATACGATCCGGGTCTTAAAAATAAGTCGAACCTATCAACAGGTTACTCGGATTTTCCAGCTTGATTTCAAACTAAGCCGGAACTTGGTTTCTAACGCCACCTGACACAAGTCATGGTCAAGTCACGTCAGCTGACAGGCGTGCTGTCAGCACGACCGTTGGTGGGTCCACGGTCCGCGGAACCGAGGCGCCGTTTCAATGCGTGTGTGGAGATCGAGGCGACGCAATCATCACGTGGGTCCTTCCCAGTTCCTTCCACGACGCATGGCGGTTACACTGTAGCATTTGCACGAATCTTGGCGCAGTTAGGTGGATATAAGGGGTTAGGATTTTCTCCTTCTCCTTCCACTAGTCTTTGCCTTTTCCTCTCCTCCCAATCTTCCTGCGCGCACAGAGCTTCCCGTTCCTCCCCCACAGAACTCCCAGCGCTACCCCTTTTAGGTCATCTTCTCGTCGGAGAAATGGCTTCATCTTCTTCCTCTGGCTTGGCGGTAGCGGCGGCGGAAGCGGTTGCGGAGAAAGAGAGCTTCTGCGGGATCTGGATTCCCTGCGCCCTCAACGAGGAGGGCCTCAAGAACATGGAGAAGGAGGGGCTTCTCGCCGCCGGTAACTAGCGGAGCGGCTTCGAGGAAACCGTCCCCAACCCGCGCGACGGCGAGCGGGTCCACTTCGGCACCCACCTCGATAGAGGTTTGTCATTTCCTCCCTCAAAGTTCTTCTCCGAGGTGATAGATCATTACGGAGTTCAACTCCATAACCTTCCTCCCAACTCTCTCTTAGAGATGAGCGGATATGCTTCATTGTGCGAGGGCTTTCTCGGCATTAGGCCGAGTTTCACTCTTTTCCGGTACTATTTTCATGTCCGGAGAAACTCCATTACCACCGGTGTTCCTTACATCACCGGCACTATTAGTTTTTCGCTTAGACGCGAGCACGCATATCCCAAAATTTTAGCTAGTGACTTGGTCAAACATTGGCCAGCCACATTTTTCTATCATAAGGATATTCCGGCTCCCGGCAAAGCCACTGCTTTGCCGGCTTTTGTTGACGGAGCTGTCACAGCCCAACCTTCTTGGGACGAGGCTGCTCCGTCTCTTTCCGATGATCTGATCCTCGCTAAGAGGCGGATCAAATATTTGATCAAACACAAGGGTCTGAAGGGATCTGACTTGGTCCAATGTTGGGTCTCACGTCGGATCCAACCCCTTCAGTACCATGGGGATCGACTAATGCATTCCATCACGTCATCCAAAAAAGATTCCCTCCGCATCAGCCCCAAAGCCTACACCACACAGGGCTATATAAGCCAGATCAAGTGGCTGATCAAGGAGCGGATCAAGAGGAGAATCCCGGAGGTTTCTCTGGATATGCACACGGCAGAAAACCCCGTGGTGCCCGTAAGTTTCTACAGTACACCTTTTATGTGTTTCAATCTTTGAGTTACATTGCAATGCTGATATGTTTTCTTATTTTTAGCTCGCTGACCTCCCCGAGTCAGAACTTGCTCCACTCAAAGGCTATCCTCCTGAGTTCTCTCAGGAGACAGAGGTGGTTCCATTGCCGGACCTTGCGCTCAAGAAGCGCAAAGCTCCGACAGTGGCTGTTGGCACAAAGGAGGTGCCTGTTGTGAAGAGGTAACTTTCAATCACAATTTCCGCCTTTGTACTTTACTCGAATTTCTTTCCGAGATGTAATGTTTCTGACTTTATTACATTCTCAGAGCAAAGCCACTCATCAAGGGCAAAGGGAAAGGGATTCCTTCGAAGCCGCTGCGGCAGACAAAGCTTACCATAGCTTCTCCTGCCGTGGCTCCTCCGACTCCTGCCCCTCAACCTTCCGCAACGCCGGTGATCACTCCTTCTCCGATCGTCGTAGAAGATCCGGCTCCTTCCATGGAGCCTGCGATCCTTGAATCGCAAACTGACGTCACCATGGGTGAGTCAGATTTAGATAAGGGTGAACCCTCATTGGGTAATGATCCCTCGGCAGAAACCTTCGCCGAAAACCTTCTCAGCAATCCGGGACTTGCCAAGTTTGGCCTATCCCGTAAATCTGCAGAAGAGATCCAGCGGCTAGCCAGGCAGTGCCTGGAGAAGAGAAATATATATGCCGAAGAAGAAGCGCAAGAAGCAGAGGACATCAAGTTCTTTGACCTTCTCGCCCAAGTGCACCTTCACGACGAGAGGATTAGGTCTGGTGAGCTTCCAACAGCACTAGTGATTCCTCTAACTCTCGCCGAGAAGGTGGCTGCTGAAGTGAACGCGGGTTTGGATAAACTCACCCGCGAAATATATGTAAGTCGGAATTCCAACTCCTGTTTTTTCCTTTATTTTATATCATATCCTCTAACCCCCAAGCATGAAGTAGGATATATAATCCGGGTTTATGCTTTACTAGGATGCCAAAGAATGAACTAGTGTAGCCCCCAAGGCTCGTGCTGATATTAGCAAAAATATTAGCCCGAGTCTTAAGTAGCTTTCTGACTTTGGGTATTCTGACTTACAAAAAGTATGTTCCTATAACCAGGATTTATTGAAGAATGTCTGTGATAAGCGGAGAGAAATCAAAGCTCTCCGGCTTAAAAATGTTGAGCTAAAAGTAGCCAAGGATGAAGCCGAAGGTAAACATTCCGAGATTCAAACCTTGCCTTTGTATTTCAATGTCGAATTTTTCTGAACTGTTGTTCTTTTTGACTTACAGCGCTGGTGAAACAATCCTCCGCCATGATCGAAGAGGCCGAGAACCTCAAGACCTTGGTGGTGGAGAACAAGGAGCTTCGCCAAGAGCTGAACCAGCTCAAGGCAGATCATGACAAGAGCATAGCTCAAGTCCTTGAATCCTCCTCCATGGCTACTGAAGAGCGTGATCGCAAGATCGCTGCTCAAGACAAAATAATCTCGGACCTCAAGAATGAGCTAAGCAGAGAGAGGGACCTTTCCCAGGCACTTCGAGATGAACTCCAAAGTCTCCGGGAGGAGAAGACCAAAATTGACGACGTCATTTTCGGTACGTTCCATCTGTCTGTCTTACCTTTTCTTCGACTTTCTTCAATGTCGGATATTTCTTAACTTGTTTTGTATACAGGTCCTCTGAACTTGACGAACTCTTCCTCCACCGAGCCCCGCACCCACTGACTTACCCAAGTCGGTGACCTGCTTCATGACTTCCGCCAATCCCTTGAGGACATCGGCGAAGCTCTCAAGATTCTGGACATGCATCACATGTCGGATTTTCAGGTGCGGGACAAGGAAAAGGAGATGCCGCAGCTCGTCCAGGATTGGAACATGTCCTACGCGTGATCCGCAGCGCAGAACGCTCTCACCATGGTCATGAGCCACCATGGAAACATGGAGATATGGCAAGTGACCAGAGGGTATTCTATAGTGGACGAAGATGGCCAGGAGCAGGACAGCGAGGCCATTATGGACTCCTGTGCCGGATATGGGTGTCATGTAGCTGACTTGACCAGCTACGATACTGCATTCTTCAACCGTGTGGACACTCCGCCTCCGCCTCTAGAAGAAACAGCAGAAATTTCCGACGATGAACGCACCACCTCGGATGTGGACATCTCGGAAAGATATCAAGGCGACGTATCCAGCGAGCCAGCAGCTCCTGCATCTCCTCCTGCATCATAAATCAGATTTTTTTTGTATTATTCCGAAAAAACATGATGCGTCTGTAAATATGCAATACCTTAACTTTGCTAGTGCTAAGCTTTTGATCTATTCAGCACTTTTTTGCTTTAAGTTTTTTTGTGTGCCTGCAATGTTTACATAAGCACTTGTACTTTTTCGTCTCTACTTATCGTTTATCTGGATTTCCGCCTCGTCCCTTTTGTGAGCCGGCTAAACCTTCCGCCGGAAACTTTGCCGAGCAACGGAGCTTAATTGATAAACCAGTTTAAACTCGGAAACAAAGCCGGCTTCCAGTACCAACAATTCACTACTCGAAAAATGCCCGCATCCAGCAATCAGACAAATACCCAAAGTAAAGACTAGAAATTTTAGAGTTATACCCGAAGGTAGAAATTTTAGAATCGAAATCTAGACTAGAACGAACATGAGCATAAAGTACTTTCAAGCATTCTGGGATTTTCGACTATGACATGATCATATGGAAATAAGATGGTAAAAACTTCTCAGAAAAATTTGAGGCAACCAAAACTTTTATTTCTCACAGAACATGTACATATGTATGATTACAAAGAAGGATAAACTAAGAATAAAAGGGATGTAGCTGAGCAATATTCCATGGTCTGTCTAACTCATCCAGATTTGTACCGCCTCCAGCTCTCTTTCTCTTCTTAGTAGCAGGTCTTTCTTTGACTGGCCTCATGTCAGTTAATTAGTATGATCCATTGTGCAATACTCGACTAACTAAGAAGGGCCCTTCCCACACTGGGGAAAGTTTGTGTTTTCTTTGTTGCACAAGCCGGAGAACCAAGTCACCTTTATTGAAAGATCTGTCTCGGACTCTCTGGCTATGATACTTGCGTAACTTCTGCTGATAGGCTGTAGATGTCATTTCAGCAATGACGTGAACTTCTTCGACTAAGTCGAGATCATTTTGTCGAGAAATCTCGGCATCCTCTTCAATATACACGGCCACTCTAGGAGAAGTATGAATCAAATCCCTAGGAAGAACTGCTTCTGCGCCATAGACCAAGAAGAAAGGTGTGTATCCTGTTGACCTATTTGGAGTTGTTCGTAAACTCCAAATTACAGAGGGTAATTCCTCTGCCCAAGCCCCCGCAGCACGTCGTAGTGGTGCTTCGAGTCTCGGTTTTAGGCCTTGTAAGATTAAACCATTTGCTCTTTCGACTTGTCCGTTAGCCTGTGGATGTGCGACTGACGCAATGTCAAGCCGGATACTTTGCTCGTTGCAGTATTCAGCCAATTCTCCCATAGAAAAGTTACTCCCGTTGTCCGTGATAATGCTATGCGGATAACCATACCAGATTATAACATCCTCGACAAATATTTTGACTGTTGCTCCATCACAACTAGCGACAGGTTTGGCCTAAATCCGTTTGTAAATTTATCCACCATCACTAAGACGTGAGTAAATCCACTTGGAGCTCGTTTAAATGGTCCTACCATATCAAGCCCCCAGACCGCAAAGGGCCATGTTATAGGTATTGTTCGCAGCTGATCAGCCGGAACATGAGCTTGCTTGGCGTACTTTTGGCAGCCTTTGCACGTCTTGACTAATCATCGGCATCTGCCTGAGCTGTAAGCCAGAAAAATCCGTGTCTAAAAGCTTTTGCCACTAAAGATTTGGCTACAGCGTGGTGACCACACTCGCCTTCGTGGATTTCTCTTAAGATTTCCACTCCTTCTTCTGGAGATACACAGCGCTGAAAACCCCAGAAACACTCCGCTTATGGAGCTCACCTTTAACAATAGTATAGGCTTTTGCTCGTCGGATAATCTGCCGGCTCAGCACCTCGTCTTCGGGTAATTTGCCATCTACCAAATAATCAAGGTAGGGATGAGTCTAGCTGGGAATGACAACTAGAACTGCTATCAAAGGTGAGTCGGATTTGGTCAGATATTCCTCATCTACTCCCTTTATTGAGGGAACTTTGAGGAGCTCTAGAAAAGCACCATCTGGGACCTCTTTCCGCGCAGAACCTATCCGAGATAGTGCATCTACTTCCTCATTTTCTGCTCGAGGGATGTGTTGAACTTCGAACCCTTCGAACGATTTAGATAGATCATCCACGACAACTTTATATGCTGCCATGTGTTTATTTGCATTACAAATATCCGACACTTGTTGAGCAACAAGATCCGAATCTCCGTAACACATCAAACGTCAGATGCCAATGTCCTTAGCAATCTGGATTCCATGCAGCAGTGCTTCATACTCGGCAATATTGTTTGTCGCTGTGAAGTGGATCTGCAACACGTATAAAATTTTATCTCCTTGGGGTGATTTGAGCACCACGCCAGCCCCCGAGCCTCCTCGAGCCTTAGACCCATCGAAAAAGAGGGTCCAATATTCCGACTCAGGGAGGATCATGTTCTCCTTCGTCTCTGTCCAATCAGCGACAAAGTCAGCAAGGATCTGGGATTTGATTGATGTTCGAGGTTTATACTCAATATCGAAAGCTGAAAGCTCTATGCCCCATTTGGCGACGCGTCCTGTGGCATCACTGTTGTTGATTATATCTCTCATGGGAGCTTTGCTCACCACGGCAATTGGATGCTCCTAAAAGTAGTGTCATAACTTACGGGATGCTAGAAAAACACCGTAAGCCAACTTTTGATAATGCGGATACCGCTGTTTTGACTCTGTCAGGACCTCGCTGACAAAGTAAGTCGGACGCCGCACCAGGTGTTCCTGATTTTCCTCTAGTCTCTCCACTACCATGACGATACTGACAACCTTATTTGTCGCAGCAATGTAAAGCAACATCGGTTCCTGAGGTTCCGGCACTACAAGGATAGGAGTAGATGAGAGTACTCTCTTTAGGTCTTGTAGTGTAGCTTCAGCTTCGTCAGTCCAAACAAAATCCTTGGTCTTTTTCAGGAGTTTGTATAATGGTGCGGCTCTTTCACCAAGCCGGCTTACAAATCGACTGACCACCGCAATGCAACCAGTTAATCTCTGTACGTCCTTCAAGCGAGTTGGCCTGGAAATATTGAGTATAGCCTTGATTTTGTCTCGGTTCACCTCTATGCCTCTTTGAGACACGATGAAACCTAACAATTTTCCGGCTGGTATTCCAAAGAAGCATTTCTTCGGGTTAAGCATGATGTTGTATTTTCGTAGATTGGCAAATGTATCCTCCAAGTCAAAAATCAGTGTGTCCTTCTTTTTGGACATCACCGCGATATCATCCATGTATGCGTGTACATTGCGTCCGAGTTGGTCATGGAGGCAACGCTGCATCGTGCGCTGGTACGTAGCTCCTGCGTTCTTCAGCCCAAAGGGCATCGTAACAAAACATAAGGTTCTGAAAGGGGTTGTGAATGAAGTTTTGACTTTGTCAGATTCCTTCATCCGGATTTGGTGATAACCGGAATATGTGTCGAGAAAACAGAGGAGTTCCGAGCCTGCCGTAGAATCGATAACTTGATCAATTCTAGGCAGAGCGAACGGATCTTTTGGACAAGCCTTGTTCAAGGCAGTATAATCAACACACATCCTTAAATCAGCGGTGTCCTTTTTAGGGACCATTACAGGATTGGCCGACCACTCAGTGTGGATAACCTCTTCTATGAATCCGGCTAACTCGAGCCATGCTAGTTCCTTAGCTATTGCCTTACGCTTTTCATCGCCAAACCGTCGTAGGGACTGTTTGACGGGTTTAGCGTTCGGGTTTATATTTAGAGAGTGCTCGGCAAGTTCCCTAGGTACTCCGGTCATGTCAGATGGCTGCCATGCGAAGATATCTTGATTTGCTTGGAGGAACTTGACGAGCGCACTTTCCTATGCGCTACTGTAGCATCCCATCTGTCTAACATATGTAATGCTACTTGGTCTAGTAATAAAATGCTACTTCCAACATATAATTGTTGCATCATAATTATATCATGCTCATGTCATCATGCCACCTTGCATTTGAGCATCATATAAAACCCTTTTCATTTGGTTCTTCTCTCACATGCATTAGTAATTGTATTTGGCTCTTGATATATTGTATTTGGTTCTTGATAAAAGCTTGATGCCCAAGTTGAGTTGGGGGCATATCTTTTATTCAACTCCATCACCTTTTCTTTGTCACTACCTTATAATTCCACCATCCTAATTATCCATGAGCTTTTACATTTTCCTTTGGCATTTAATCTAGCTCATGTGGGTTGGGATGGATCCACTCCTACTTCCACATGCTCTCATATTAGCATCATGTTGTTTTCACATTATTGATATGTGGAGCCACCTTGGCATGCATTATGAGTGGTACCCCTTTCTAGCTTCCATATGGAGTGTTTTGGAAAAGTTGCTCATGTTGGAATATTTTGAGGATATTATGCACCTAGTGGAATATACACACTAGCATGTCCAAATTATATTCAAATTTGAGCATCTCCATCTACTCCACTTGGAACATCTTTCTAATTCTTTTAGCTTGGCCTTACTCCATATTTTGGAATGCACATGAATAAATGTCATGGGACTTTATTATTGTTTTTACAAGCATAAACAGGGCATTTATTGCTATGCATGGGCCATGCAAATCACCACCACCTTATTCTCCTTTGGTTTTTCCTTTGTTTTTGAGTGGATCCTTTCTTTTGTGAGCTCCCCTTTCTCTCTCTCAAACCTCCTCACCTTGATCTTTGTTTCCTTGCCATGTGCATCAAGATCCTCACCTCACTCCATATCCATCTTCTTCCCCCTTTATTCAAATCTTGCAAAAATTTCCAAAAAGATTTTTTTGGGCTTGCTTGAATCTGAAACAAAACAAATAAACAAATAAAAAGAAAACAAACAAGAGAGAGCCTAGCAGCAGCCCATCACTACCTGGTCGCAGCCCAGCAGCAGCTTTAGCCCCGCACCCTTCCTTCCTCCTAGGCCGGCCTTTTTCCTTCCCCTGGCCCGATACCCCTTCGCCGTTCACGCCGTCTCCCTCTGTTCTTCTTCTCCCTTGGCATGCTCTCTCTCAGCGAAAGACGGCAGCGGGCAGGTGGCCATCCCCGCTGTCATCCGCGTCAGCAAGCACGCCGAACGCGTGACCCTCCCCGCCCTTATCTTCTCGCGCCTCACTGTCGAACCCTAGCTTCCCGTCTTCGTTTTCCCTCTCCCTCTTCTCCTCCATGCCATGGCCGCCGCTGGTCAGAGCCCCACGACGCCGCTCCCGTCCTAGTTGGTGATCGTGGACTCGCCGGGAAGCACCGCTGCGGACCTTGGCGTTGATCCAGCCCGCTAGGAGGAGCCAGACCCGCTCGGAGCAGCCTCCTCGTCGGTGAACCATGCACCACCGCCGCGACATCGTCGTCTCCCTCCACTCCGGCCGCCCCATTCCCTGATTGCCTGGGGAATCAGACAAGGTGAGCGCCACCCTCGTTCCCTTCCCTTTTCCTCCCCTCTGCGTGCCGAGCGCCGCCCGATTTTGGCTCCCGCCGGTGATGTGCCCCGCCGACGGGCAGTTTTGGACCGTGCGTTCCCCGATGTTCCTCGAGGCTCCCCGTCCGATACGGTCCATCTCCTACGTTTCTTCCTGAACAAGATCTGTAGCTGGTAGACCCCTCTTCTCGCTTTGTTTTAGAGTCATCGCGAGATACGCCACCGCTCCGCCGCAAACCCCGCCGGAAAACCTCGCCGCCGTCGGGATCGTCGGGGTTCAGTACGCGTAGGGTTCAGTTAACAGCCGTAGCGGTTTTGCAGAAAGCGCCCCGCACCTTTTGTCGATCACGCGCAAATCCCTCCGTGGCCCTGTAGACCCACCAGTCAGCCCCCTATTTTGTTTTGCAAAAAGGCCCCCGTGGTTGTGGGTTTCTCAACCCGCACTCCCCCGGATCCCACACGTGGCAGGCCCCCGCTGGCGCGCCCATGTGTGGCCGCGCGGATTGGCCGGTCCCGCCCTTCAGTCTCTGCGGCTGGTTGAGTGGGCGGTAAGAAAAACCGCTGCGATGCCGCTTTCGCCTAGTCAGCGTTGGCCCCACCTGTCGGTGGCTGGGGCTAGCTCGTCCTGTGTATAAAAAGCTTTTCCGTTTTTCTGTTTAAATAAAACAAATTCAGAAATGTTTAAATATGATTTCAAATCTATTTTTAATAACTTTTGAATTATAATTCCAAATAATACAAATAATATATGTTTTTGAATCAGAAAAATGTGAGGAATTCAAATATGCTATTCAAAATGTTGTTTGACCACTTTAAATTTTCGAGCTAATTAAAATTACAATAAAATGCCCTTTTTCTTAATTAATTAATAACTTTAAATCTATAACTCCAAATTCAACAAATAATATGTCTAAATCGATCAGCGCGACGAGCCCGTTCTAGATTTGCTTTCCATGTTTTATTTGAAGCATGCATCATGTCATTATTAAAAATCAGAACTGTTTATGGCAATAAAACTTGACCAAATGAATAATAAAATGCTTTATTCTTGTACCCCACACCTCACCATGCCATGCTACTTTATTGACATGTAAATTGTGCATCATTCATCATGGCATGCTTGTTTGCTTGTCGCATTTTAATTCATATGCTTGTGCACTTTATTTATGTTGGCCCTTGTTTGTTTGGTTCTTCTTCGAATAGACGCCCAGCAGGAGAATTATCAGGAATCACAGGAGTTCTACCCAGATCCATCTCTCGCTTCAACTGAGCTACCAGGCAAGCACTACCACATGCTTGCATACATATAGTACCTATTGCCTCTATCTTATTCTTGCATCATGGAGTCACGATTGTATTAAATTGAATCCCAAGTACTGCATAACCTATACTTTTAAACCCCACCGAAGCTTGTTCCTCCATCCCATGAGCCATTACTACATGAGTTGTTTGAGCCATGCGAGTCGTAGAAAAGCATGTGTAGGGTATGTGAGTGTCTGATGAATAACGAGGCACCTAAACAACTTAACCTGAGTAGTAATGGGATAACTAATGAAAGAGGCACTGGTAGGCTGTATCTGCTATTTGGTTTTTCATGCTCACTTGTGTCCCGTAGGACCCCGAGTACTTGATTCCTGTTCCTTGACTATTCGCACTATCCACATCCGGGAGGCCTTATGGACCCCCCTGAGCCAGATCTTGATTCATTTCTATTTCTTGGGGCCACAATTAGTTTGGGGCTTTATTACTATCCTATACTTATGCCATGCTTTACTGCTTTATTTAAGATTGTGCGAGCATCACCTGTACTGTTTAAGAATGCGGAATGTTTTCGCCATTGTCGCAAACCCTGGGTCCGTCTCGAAGCCGGCCAACTTCGTTGCGGGTAGCTTACTGGGGTGGCCCCCTGAAATATTTCTGAATCCTGTGATCACTTTGTCGCGAATGCCTCGTTGGGTTTTGATTTGGTTCTTCCGAGGTTGATCGAGTGTGTGTTGCTATTTGTGCACCCCTGCAGGGTAAATCTTTCTGAAAGCCGTGTCCACGGTTATGGACGACTTGGAGCACAGTTTCTCGATCATAGACAAGTATAACTAAAGTACCGTTTTATCCTGACTAAATATCTGACTAGTAAATAGTGTAATACTCATGGAATGTTTAATAAAACTGCCAACGGATGGGATGCTCGTCTGCTTTGTCATTGGTAAGCGAGAAGGGGGATGGATCTGTTAATTATACTGTTATAACTGTTGTTCCTAATTAACGGACATCCGTCTATCATTGGTTAGTCGGATGGTTAGCGAGTATCTATAGACTTGTTAGTTATTATATTTTCCTGCAATTGCGTCACCCCAGGTATATGTCCCCTTTAGAGACATAAAGACTTACTGAGTACCCCTAGGGTCTCACACGATAAATTGTTTGATTCAGATGAACAGGTGTACTCGCAAGATGGATACTGGGTGGAGGAGACATATGATGTTGGCAACGATCACTTGGTGTAGAGATTCCGGGGATGGGGATCCGTGAGATATGTGGGCGGGATGTGTTTATTTATGTGGCATCTTATGCTGATTTGCTTCTTATCCGTACTCAGATCTTGTTTTTTGCTTCCGCCTGATACTCTGATGTTTGATGTATGAGGAGCTATCCTAAACTATTATCTCTATCTAGGATATTTGGATCTTGCCGTATGGCGTTGCAATATTTCTATTTCTTTTAGATGGAATGGCTCTGTGAACAGTTGTATGGTGGCTTGCATAGATACTGACTTGTGTATGTAGTTGATCCCTTCGCCTGCCGATTACGCCGCTCGTTCTTGTCCCGATGTTCTGGAAGTGGTTAGGACGGCCGACAGGTCTACCTGTGAGTGTCCCCTGGGCCCCACCGTACTATTTTAACCACTTTCGTTCATCTTGGCATGCAACTTAGAGCGTAATTCACCGAGGTAGTTATAGCTACTTAGGCCTACGCCTATCTGGGTCACCTTGGAGGGGTCATCATCCTTCAACGGCGCTTTCTTCGTCTCTTCCGATGCCTTGAACTCCGGATTTGGCTTTGTCACCTCCTTCTTCGTTGCGGGCATCTCGGACGGATCTATGCTCTTCTTGATCTCTTGCTACTCCTGGGCATGCAGCACGGCTTCTACAAAGGCGACATTTCCATCCTCGCACTCTCGCGCTTTCTTCGGGTCTCCCCTGATGGTGATCACGCCGTTGGGACCTGGAATTTTCATCATATTGTAAATGTAACACGGATGAGCCATAAAAGCCCAGTAAGCCGGACGTCCGAATATAGCGTGGTATGCGCTCTTGAACGGGACCACTTCCAAAGAAAGTGCCTCCGTCCGGTAGTTCTTTGGAGTTCCAAAGGTAACATCCAAAGTAATCTTTCCCAGGGAATTAGCTTGTCTTCCTGGGACAACTTCGTGAAAGATCACAGAGCTATGGTTTAGCTGGGTTTCCGAGATCTTCATCCGGCGTAGCGTTTCGACATAGAGAATATTGATGCTGCTACCACCGTCCATGAGGGTCTTGGAGAAACAATAACCGTCAATAAGTGGATTGACGATCAAGGCGTATTTTCCTCGCCTGTGCAACTTAGGCGGATGATCAGCGTGGTCAAATGTGATTGCCACTTCCGACCAGTCCAGATATTGAGGGACAGCCGGAACTATTGCATTGAGCTCATGGAGAACTGCTTTCTTGACCTTTGCTAGTTGAGATCTAAGGAAGGTGACGTAAGTGTCCTACTTGGTGGGCAAAGTTTTCTTCCCTTCCGGCTTGGGATTTGAAGTATCAGCTTCCTCCATGTCGGAATCTTCCTTGGTCTCTTTGTCTTTTTCGGGATTTTTCTTTCCCTTCTTCCGCTTAGCTTTGTATCCCGTGGTATCATCTCTCTAGATGTCGTCATTAAAAAGACATTCAGTGTTGGTGTGGGATGAGCCCCCATTGGCATGTAGGTGATGCACACATGGGTTATTGGCAATGTCGGCCCAAGAGTAGGTTTTGCCTGGTTGATGTTCTCCTCTACCTTGGACCCTTGAGGTCCCACGGCCACGTCCGCGGCCTCCGCCGTGTCCTCCTCGTCCTCCAGACCCGAAAACAGTAGTAACCACCGCTGTTTCCGTGTTGGGTTTTTCTTCCGAGGTATTTTTGCGCTTCTGAGCTTGTTGCTTTGTCTTTGCTGACTGAGGTACAGCGAGGACATTGAGTAATCCCTCTGCATTGGCGTCAGCATATGCATACTTGCTCGTTGTTTCTATCATCTCTCCCAAGTCAGTGACCTTGTCACACTTTAAGCGGTGACGTAGTAGACCAATTGGGAGTCTTGCGATGAAAGCTTCAGTCGCGGTTTGATCGTTTACTCCTTCACAGGATTTTTTGGTGTCGATCCATCGTCTGAGGTAATCCCGGCAAGTTTCTCCGGCTTTCTGGGTGCAACGCTATAGGTCTCCGACCGAACAGGGCCTCCGATATGTGCCTTCGAAATTCTGAAAGAACGCACTTTGCATGTCATACCAGTTATGGATGGTGTTCTCCGGAAGTTCATTGAGCCATGATCGCGCCGTCTTCCGCAACATAAGCGGGAAATATCAGGTTGCGACCAGGCTGTTTCCGCCTTTGGCAATGCAGGAAGCTTGGAAAAAATCCTGTATCCAAGTATCTGGCCGAGCAATGCCGTCGTAGGCTTGGATGTGCCTTGAGATAGCAAATCCTTCCGGGAATCTTGTAGCTCTGATGCATGGTCCGAAGCACTTTGGGCCCACGTACATGTCATCATTTTCATAGCGCCGCGCCTCTATGTTGGAATTGATCCTATGCCTTGCGTCGCTCAGGGATAGAGATCGTCCCGAATGTCGGCTATGGCTGTGGTGCCCTGGAGCTGGACTTCAGCTTCTGCCACCACCTCCTCCGCCACGTCGTCCTCCTTGTCCCCCTAGGGAACCGTTGTGATGGCTGCTTGGTGGAGAGGGTGGGGCAGCTGAATTTTTTTGGGCTGATCGCCGACCTCTGTCCGGAGCGTCATTATTCCAATTCCGGGGAGGATCTTGACTACGACGAGCCCCCTGCCGGCTCGTACCAGCATGGTTTCCGTCATTCCTTCGTCCGTCGTTCCCACCACGGTGAGGCTCAAACGGACGGCTTGCATGTCTAGGAGGTGGCATTTTTTGACGATCCTCCTCTCGACGTTTCTCTTTATCTTCTCCCCTTCGATCGTTAGACTCTTGCCGGGGAGGGTTCTTCGGATTCAGTGCAGCAATGGCATCTTTCTCGGCCTCTGGAGCGACATTGCTCCAGTTACGCGCAGTTCTGTGTTGCTGTCCTGAGGATCCGGTTCTTGAATAATTGTCTTCCCGTCGTTCGGGATTATGATACTGCGCCTGAACATAATGGGATCTTACGCCAACCCATTCCGGATCTGTGCGACATTGGTCAGAATCTGAGACCAGTTTTTGACTTCCGGACAGGGCGACCTTTTGCTGCTCCAGTCCCTTGTTGAGTAGTTTAATACCCAAGCGGATCTCCTCCGGTCCTGGATTAGCCGATAGAATTTCTCGGGCCGCCACGGTATTCTATACTGGGGTTGGGTAAACCCAATCTCCATTGCTATCTTTCCGTGGCTTCCCCATCTCATCTCCGAAAAGGACGGCACGGACACGTGGGAATTGGTCGTCATTGGTGTAACGTTTCCGTGTCTTCTGATGCAAACGAGACATGTAGTCCTTAGTTGATATGCGTTTCTTCTCCACCTCGATGTTTTTGGCTTCATCGAGGAGTTGTTGACGACACGCTTCTAGGGCTTGCGCCCTCTCGTCCAGCTCATCCGGAGTATGTTCTGCGGCTGTAGGGATAGGTGTGGTTAATGCAGCATCGATGAGTTTACGCGCACCCTCGGTGATCACGTGTCCATCCACCGACGCTTCTTTTTTCGGCTCTTCTGGGATAAGTGCTCCATCCGAGTCTTCCCCGTATTCCTCGGCAATCACCTACTTTGTCAAAGGGTCTTTTGCTGGGGTCTTGTTCTTCTTGTTCCTCTTCTTTGCCTTCTTGGCACCGCCGGTGGCAAAGATGGCTTTGGGTCCGTTTCCCGGAGTCAAGCTCTGATCGGTACTTTCGGACATCTAGACTTCGGGATTATCTCTGACGTCCATGTCATCCTGCGCTTTGGGAGAGTGTTCCCCGGATCCTTCATCCATGGCTTCTCCTTCTTCTGCAGCTTTGGAGTTATACTCCTCTTCATATTCCGCGGAGAACTTTCGAAAATCTGCTGACGTCATAGATTCATCCGAGGATGCGGGAACGTCAGCGTTTGTTCCAATTGCCTCCAGCACAGAGTTGGTGTTTTCTCCAGCATCGGCAGAGCCGGATCCAGATCCTACGTATCCGAAGAAGTGCGTCGCGTGCTTCCTGAGGTACCTGCGGCCTTCGTGATTAGCCATGTCAAAACTTTTGATGGTCTCGAGGATTGCATCCGCGCTTTCGCCTTGCAGTATCATACGTTTTAGCGTGTACCTCAGGTAATGCCTGTCTGTCCCGGCATCATCAGAGCCGGAATCAGTGTCGTTGATATGCTCCTCCTGAATTTCGACTTCCACGGGTGGGTCGATCTGGGATCCGGCTTCTCCAGGGAGATCCACTCCAGATTTAACTTGGACCGCTAGTTCTTCTTTAGGCTCGGATTTCTCCACCGTGTCCACAATTGGTGCGGGCTGGGTGGGATTAGGGTTTTCTAAGATTCGGAACTCTGCCGCCTCCGCGAACAAAGGGGACCCAGAAAATTCTTCTGCCTCTATCATCACCGCTGGGGTGGGTTGGGCAGGTTCCGCGAAACCAATGTAAACATCGATCTCGCCAAAAGACATGATTGTGTAGGCAGTCACAGCCTCCCTTGCCAGGATGCGACTGACGGCGATAGTCTCGCCAATTCTGAATCTTGCAGATTCCGCTCAGAACGCAGATCCGAAGCTCACTTGCCCCACGGTGGGTGCCAACTGTCGTCAGATTGAAGACAAGTACGCCATGAGGGGGTCCTCGAGCCGTGCGGAAGAGAGGGGTGTGAGACGTACGGTGTTCCAGGACGGTGAGCACACAAGTTTACCCAGGTTCGAATCCGCCGGCTTTGGGCGGATCCTACTCCTGCTAGCAATCCAATAATATGGCAGAGCTGGAATATGGGTTACAATGGTTTCGCCTGTGCGAGTTGAGGGTCTAAAGTATTGGGTGTTGCCCTAAAGGCTCTCCCTAGGACGGCTTATATAGATATCCGGCCTAGGGTTTACAGGAAAGATCAATTCGGCTACGACTAAGAGTTGGTTACAGAGTACATCTTGAACTACAAGTAACATTATGGGCCTAAGTCGGTAAGTCTTCTGGGCCTTCCCGTAGCCGGATTGGACTCCGTCTTTCTCCCTGACTGGGCCGCCTGTGAAGCAAAGCTCTAACCCGAAGTGGGCCACCCTGGTCAGTGAGGAACTGTGAGGATACCCGGAAATTATATCCCCAACAAATAATCTGTTGCTTGCAACTTAATACTAGAGGGGGTTCGGATGATAACCTGAAGGTGGATTATTAGTCATAGATGTAGTTGGATGGCGGTCTATGTATAATGTTGTAATGCCCAATCAAGTTCCAAAGGAGTCAAGATTATTAGTATATGCTTGTATGCTTTCTCGATGTTTGTCAATTGCCCCGCTGTAATTTGTTCACCCAGCATGTTATCTATCTTAAGGGGAGCGACCTCTAGTGAACTATGGATCCTTGTCCTTTTCTTTTACATACAATCTATAAACTGTTTACTTCTTTGTGTTTACTTTCTACAAACTATTACTTTCTTCCATTCGATATGTTTAATCCTTTGTTTTCAGCAAAACACGGTGAGATTGACAACCTCATCGCAAGTTGGGGACATAGTTCTGTGGTTGTGTTGTGCAGGTCTCCACGTTGCTACTAGCACCGGTAGTGCGCCCTGCCAAGGCTCAGCTAGCAACATCTTTGAGGTGTTTCCTTGCTCCTACTGGTTCGATTAAACCTTGGTTTCATAACTGAGGGAAACTTGCTGCTGTGCTCATCATACCTTCTTCTTGGGGTTCCCAACAAGCTCTACATCAATACTGAGCCATCAAGCACTTTTCTGGCGCTGTTGCCGGGGAGTCAAGGACATCTTCACAAGGGGAGTCCCTCATAACCAATCTCTTTACTTTGTTATTTTTGTTTTGCTTAATTTCTTTTTGTTTTGTTTTCTTGTTTCTTTATTCAAAAACACAAAAAAAATAGTTTTACTAGTTTGCTTTCTTTATTAAAAACACAAAAAAATTAAGTCTCCTTTAGTTGTCACCCCTTCCTTAGCTCACCATGTTGATCCCTAAATTCACCCTGAAAGACCTTTCAATTGGTAGTGGTTCTATAATTGGGAAAGATAATATTGAAGAATTCTTTAATCATGTTAGTAAGAATGAAGATACTGATGATAGATCCCTTGCAGAACTTGCTCCAAACTATGAGATTGCTGCAATTTCTTCAATTCACATGTTAGAAGCTAGGTTTGTTAACCTCAACCCCTTAATGCAAGTAATGTTTCTTAAGCTTAAAGAAATTAAGCACCCTGAAAAGAGGGATTTTATTCTAGAAACTTTGTTTAAGGAGTTCTATGATGTTGCCAAGGAAGCTAGAAAAGTCTTTGAATGTTTCAATATGCTAGGCTCATGTGTAGATGTTGTTGGTACACAAGAAAAGCTGAACAAAACTGAACCTAATGGTGAGGAACCTAAGATACCAATACCCTTTAAACTAGTATCAATACATGAATCCATAGAAAAGAATCTTGATTGGATTGTTCCTGAGAACCCTTTTGATGAAAATAGTGAACCTAAGAGCATTGAGAGAGGATCCCCTAGAATTTATTTGGATGATATACCTTGCCTTGTTGAAGATATTTCTGGTATTAATCTTAATGCTTCTTCATTTGAGAACACTTGATTCTTTCTTGCTTCTTATGCCTAACTTAAAGGCTTAAAGAAAACTACTTATTGGGAGATAACCCAAAAGTTTTAGATGAGTCTTCGAAGTTATTACCTCTGTAATAACCTCTCCTTATCCTTTTTATATGCTTTTTGTGCCAAGAGTAACCTCTAATGAGAGAGAAATAATGATTGGGAAAGTTGATGTCCCGAAACAGATTTCTGTGCTTAACCGTAAAAATTCGTGTAAAATCTCTGAACGTATTTTTGAGGCGTGAATTTTTGTGCTTCTGCCAAAGCTTGTTATCTAACTTTCGTTAGTTCAACACGTTTTGATTTGAGTAATAGAAGGTCTTCGAAAAAATTCGTCTTTACCTGCTGGTCTGTTTTGACAGATTTCTGCCATTTTCTACATTAGCTTCTTGTTGGTTCCTTTTTTAGTTCTTTTTGGGAATTGAGATTTTTGAGGGAAGTGCTACAGTAGCTAGTGTTCTAATGGAACCTTATTTGGTGTTAGAACTGAACTTTAAGACTTATTTACCTTGAGTGCACTAATGTTGCTAATAAAGATAGTGTGAAGTTTTGTATGAAGGAAAAATTTCAGGTGTATGGGCCATCTGGGCGATCTGTTGAAGTGTTGCTAAGTTGGCTTGGCGTTCTACCCAGCTTGCTTCACGGTCTGCGATGAGATTCTGCAAGATCTGCAGCATTGGGTCTTGCGACGAGCTGCTCCCTCCTTGGTTTCCACGAGTCATCTGAAGATTGAGATATAGGGGTAAGAGGGAAATTTCTAAGGTTCATGGTTTTGGGGTTTTCAAAACTAAAACTTTGAGTTAGACTCAGGTTTTTTGACTAACTTAATTTTCATTCATGCAAGCAAGCACACGATACAACACACACCACAACAATCAAAGGGAAACAAATGGTTTGAAGAACCATTATGCAAGCTAAGATATACAGTGAGATCGATACATCTCATGCTACGACAGTGTTCTAGTGCATCTACTCATCGTCGGTGAAGTCAGAGTCCTCATCATCAGTGTAGAAGTCCACGACATCCTCCGCAAGAAAATCATCATCATTGCTGAGGTAAGAATCCATGTCTCCCTGGATGTCTTCACCCTCATCTTCTTCTTCCTTGGCGGCAAGCTGAGCTTCCTGCTCCTTGACGGTCTTCTCGAGGTCGGCCACCTTCTTGCGAAGACGGGCGATGGTGCGATCCTTCTTGGCACGCTGGCGGCGAAGATACTGACGGTCTTGGACAAGAAGTGCGAAAGTCTGGGCCTTCTGGTCGGCAATGGCACGGTTGTGATTGGCTAACTCTCTGGCATTGTCCAGTTCCTGCTATCTGTCGTGTAGCAAGAAGTCAAGGTTCTCCACTTGACGCCTCAACTCGGGGTGGCCCGACATCTCCATTGGCATTCCCATGAAATCACGTCTTGCATAGTGGGCAAAATGGGTTCCTTGGGACTTGTTGACGCTGAGGGCACATAGACGTGCGAGAGCTTCATGCATTGCCCTGGCTAATCCATCTAGCCAGTTGTTCTCTCTTACGGAGAACTGAATTCTTCCAAAAGTTGGTGCTTCAATACTTCCTCTAAGATCTGTGGTGACTAGCCACTGTAGGTCTCCTCCTGGGGGTCCTGGAAGTTGAGCTGCAAGAAACTCCGGGTGCAGGCGTCCCAGTAACTCCGACAGTGAATCCAGATCCCTCTCGAAGATCAGCTGACCTCCATGTCCCAACTGGTAAAACTTACTGAACCGAGTCTCCATCTACAAGAATTAAGCATGAGGAAGTTAGTGAAGTGATCAAGTGTGTCAATTTTTTAAGTAGTAGTGTAAGAGTTTTGAGGCACATGAATTTTTGAGAAAGAATCCACAAGGGTAAGAGAGGAGATAGTTTTTTTTGGAAAAACTCACTTTGGTTTTGAAACTAAGTTTTTGTTTGACGTCCATTCTAACTAGGGTCTCCTATGGTCAGGATGGCTCTGATACCAACTTGTCAAAACCCGGATTTTTAATCCCAGATGCCCGTTATGCCATACCTCGCAATCCCAGGATTACCATTTTTGCGAGACATAACGGATTGGATATCACAGTACATCATCCATTACAAACCATACATAAGGTCTTACACAAATAAGGATCTCATGATCCAGTCTTAATACAACAAGCAGCAGAAATAAAAGGTAAGTGTAGCGGTGGGGTCCATCTTCAGGGGCACAGGCAATGCTGACGAAGGCAGATGGTCCTAGTTATCATAGCCGTCCTGTTGGTCATCATCTTGATAGTTTCCTTCATAGTCTGGCCATGATAATAGCCAGGGACAAAAGCCATGACAACGAAAGAATATGGCCATTCCAACTGTCCATAACCGCGGACGCGGCTATTCGAATAGTTTGACACTCTGCACAGGTGGTACACTCTCACCACAAGATTCGATACATCTAACAGGGATAACCCTGAATCATCATACTTAGTATGCAGATAATCAAACATAACCTTCCCTTTACACACCCTAGTATAAGCACATCTCCTATGAGCATGGCCTCCCAACCATGACCATCAGTCATCTTGGGCACTGCATAGGTGGACAACATTGAGAGGTAGCCTCATCTCAGACCTCTCCCGTGAGGGAACTAATACTAATGCATATAATTTCCAGCTAAGCCTTACCCAATTCAGGTAATGTGGTTGTACGGTAAATTTGGAATGGTATCACATCCGAATCCAACCATCAGTTTTATAAAAGAGTTAAGGCTCATGCCTCAACATTTTCATCAACATCAATCCTTTGTGTTTCTCAACACATGTCAAAACATCTCAATAGAATGACTCATCATTCCAAGGTTTTCATAATTCATTTTCACCAAGTGTTCCCATCTAAAGTGACTCAAGTTTTTGATCTACTCTAACTACTAAGTTAAGAGTGTTCACTAAGGTGGAAAAGATGGGTTCAATCTCATGCCATAGAATGACATCTAAAGGGTTCTAAATAGGTCAAGTTTTATACTTTTTATGCTACCTTCAAAACAAGTAAAGAACTTGGTGTAAACTAAGGGAGTAAATCTTGTAACTAAGACTTGGAGTACTAATAGTCAAAAGGGAGTGTGATCAAGGCATGCTTAAGGCATCTTTGCTAAACCATCTAGTTTGGTCCTAAGTTGCTAAGCACTAAACTTGCAAGTGTTAGCTTGCACTGTTAATGGTGGCTTGCACTTAGATAGTGCGAGCTTGGTAATAGTAGCTTGCCTTGGTTGGTGCAGTGGTTGAAGTTTTCTTCTTCTTCTTCTTCTTCTTCTTCTTGGTAGAACTCCTCCTCCTCAAAAGCTTGGTCGGTACTATCGTCTATAAATATATAGGGAGTACACAATCATCAAACAATACTTAACTAGGCTAAGTAGCATTCTAGGACACACATTTGATGATCTATTATCATCACAAGCATCACAAGTTTAATTCCATAGTTTTATTCTTTTTATTTTAGAAAAGTAATTTCTACTCATTGAAAAATTAACTAAGATTTAATATTCACCACTTAAGATATGGGATCATGTGGACACATGTCATCACCACACATCTTAACACATCGGAATGAGAATTAAAGGTTGGATCAATATTACTTTGGTTTAAGTTCATTATTTAGATGATTTAAAGTGACTAGAAATGCCTATATAGCATTGTTTTGGTACTAGTCCAAAGTCACTGCATGTAAACCTTAATATTATTACATATTTAGACATATATGATGAAATGTGATTTTTGAGAGTTGGAATCAACTCAAAAGCTAACTTGGTTGATTTTATAAAAATGTTGCAAGTTGCAAATGCTTCTGTCTTCTTATTTTTATTAGGAGATATCTATAACTCTAATTTAATTAAATCCAACAGGCTTGGATAGATCATCTTAATACCTTTTAGGAAAAATTAGTTTCATGCAATTTGGATTTGTCAAACTCTCAGAATTGAATTTTGAAATAGTGGACATAAAATAGATTTAACTAAAAAGAAAAATCCAGATTTGAATGGGTGGGCTAGCGCGAGAAAAAACTTGGGCCGGCCCAGTGGCGCTCCGCGGCGCGGGGCTCAGCTGGCAAGGGGTCCCGCTTGTCAGCGGCACTTAACACGCGAAACGGTACACGCGCTGTGGGCCGTAGGATCAGAAGGCAGATCTACGGCTGAGGGTCGTCGTCGACGACGAACAGGTCGCCGACGAGCTCGAACCCTAGCGACTCGGTGGGGGTCTGCTGGGGACGTACCAGGGCTCCAGCGGGGCCGGCGAGGCGGTCAAACGAAGTGGAAGACGACAGTGAGGCGAGGCGCGGTTGCGGCGGAGCTTGGGGTGGTCGCAATCAGCGGCGCCCTTCTCCTCCTGCCGCGGCTGCTCCGGCTCTAATTCCGGCGAGGCAGAGCTCGCCTTGCTCCGGCTAGAGGTGAGTAAGGTTTAGAGAGGTGAGGGGAGTGGGTTTAAATGGCTTTGCTAGATCATTGAGAGACAAAGGGAGTAAAGAGGGGCGAAATGGGAGACAAGTTTGGGCAGAATACTGTTTGAAATAGTGAAATGTGTTTTGTTTGAAAACTGTCTGCCAAGTGTTTGATGAAATGGCCGCAAGAGAAAAAGTTTTGAATTTTGGTTTCAAATTTTTTGAGTGATCTCCACTAGTGCTAGGTAGTCTCTGGTTGCAAGGGTTTTGAAAGTGGAGCTCAAAAAGATGGGTTTTGAAATAGGGGTGATCTATGCATATGCATTAGATTCAATTTTCCAATTCTATTTAAAATAAGTAAAAGAGTGTTTTTAGCAGATCAAATGGTGGGCCTTGGTACCTCATTATGTGTACTAGCAAGGGGTACAAAGATCAAGAATTATTTCTGTTAAGAAATGAGTGCTAGGAACACTCAAAGTAGTGTAGTGGAATAAAATGGCCAAAATGACCATTCCTCCTTTTTAATACTTTTTGATTTGATTTTCTTTATGAAAAGTTTGGGAAAGATGTAGATGATGTTTAAATCACCTGAGAAACATTTTACAAGCATTGGATCACTCAATCATGGCAATTCAAACAACTCCTATTTTAAATGCACACATATATGAATGCTTTCATTTTAAATTTGGAAAAGTTTTTGTTAACCCCATTTTTGGTTGATTTGATCTTGATAAGCTTGGATTGAAGTTTTGGGATGTTACAGGGAAACTTGCTGCTGTGCTCATCATACCTTCCTCTTGGGGTTCCCAACGAGCTCTACATCAATACTAAGCCATTCGTGTGTTCTTTTCCCAAACCACCACTAGTGTCATTGCATGTGACTTATTTTACTAAACCACATGGATCCACTAGTGTCAATGCATGTGTGTCCTTTTCATAAACCACCACTAGTCATTACATCTTTGTTATTTTCCTAAACAACAACTAGAGACATTGCATGTGTGTTCTTTTCCTAAACCACCACTAGTGTCATTGCATGTGTGTTATTTTACTAAACCACATGGATCCACCAGTGTCATTTGCATGTGTGTTCTTTTCATAAACCACCACCAGTGTCATTGCATGTATGTTCCTTTCCTAAACCACATGGATCCACCAGCATCATTGCATGTGTGTTCTTTTCGTAAACCACCACTAGAGTCATTGCATGTGTGTACTTTTCATAAACCACAACTAGAGTCATTGCATGTTTGTTCTTTTCATAAAGCACATGGATCCACCAGAGTCATTTGCATGTGTGTTTTTTCATTAACCACCACCAGTGCCATTGCATGTGTGTTCCTTTTGTAAACCACATGGATCCACCAGTGTCATTGCATGTCTTTGCGTGTGTGTTCTTTTCCTAAACCACCACTAGTGTCATTGCATGTGTGTTATTTTCCTAACCACCACTAGTGTCCTTCCATGTGTGGTATTTTCATAAACCACTAGGATCCACCAGAGTCATTGCATGTTTGTTCTTTTCATAAACTACAACTATTGTCATTGCATGTATGTTCTTTTCATAAACCACATGGAACCATAACTAGAGTCATTGCATGTGTTTTTTTCATAAACCACCACTAGATTCATTACATGTGTGTTCTTTCCATAAACCACATGGATCCACCAGAGTCATTTCCATGTGTGTACTTTTCATAAACCACCACTAGTGTCATTGCATGTGTATTCCTTTCCTAAACCACATGGATCAACCAGTGTCATTGCATTTGTTTGCATGTGTGTTCTTTTCCTAAACCACCACTATGGCCATTGCATGTGTGTTCTTTTACTAAACCACCACTAGTGGCATTGCATGTGTGTTCTTTTCATAAACCACTTGGATCCACTAGAGTCATTGCATGTGTGTTCTTTTCATAAACCACAACTATAGTCAGTGCATGTCTCTTCTTTTCATAAACCACATGGGACCACAACTAGAGTCATTGCATGTGTGTACTTTTCATAAACCGCCACTAGATTTATTGCATGTGTGTTCTTTATAAACAACATGGATCCACCAGAGTTATTTGCATGTGTGTTCTTTTCATTAACCACCACTAGTGTCATTGCATGTGTGTTCCTTTCCTAAACCACATGGATCCACTAGTGTCATTGCATGTCTTTGCATGTGTGTTCTTTTCCTAAACAACCACTAGTGTCATTTCATGTGTGTTATTTTACTAAACCACATGGATCCAGTAGTGTCAATGCATGTGTGTCCTTTCCATAAACCACCACTAGAATAATTGCATGTTTGTTATTTTCCTAAACAACAACTAGAGACATTGCATGTGTGTTCTTTTCCTAAACCACCATTAGTGTCATCGCATGTGTGTTATTTTACTAAACCACATGGATCCACTAGTGTCATTTGTATGTGTGTTCTTTTCATAAACCACAACCAGTGTCATTGCATGTGTGTTCCTTTCCTAAACCACATGGATCCACCAGTGTCATTGCATGTCATTGCATGTGTGTTCTTTTCCTAAACCACCACTAGCGTCATAGCATGTGTGTACTTTTCATAAACCACAACTAGAGTCATTGCATGTGTGTTATTTTACTAAACCTCATGGATCCAGTGTGTTCTTTTCATAAACCACAACCAGTGTCATTGCATGTGTGTTCCTTTCCTAATCCACATGGATCCACCAGCGCCGTTGCATGTGTGTTCTTTTCCTAAACCACCACTAGAGTCATTGCATGTTTGTACTTTTCATAAACCACAACCCGAGTCATTGCATGTTTGTTCTTTTCATAAACCACATGGATCCACCAGTGTCATTGCATGTTTGTTATTTTCATAAGCCACCACTAGATTCATTGCATATGTGTTCTTTCCATAAACCACATGGATCCACTAGAGTCATTTGCATGTGTGTTCTTTTCATAAACCACCACCAGTGTCATTGCATCTGTGTTCCTTTCCTAAACCACATGGATCCACATGTGTCATTGCATGTCTTTGCATGTGTATTCTTTCCTAAACCACCACTACTGTCATTGCATGTGGGTTATTTTCCTAAGCCATCACTAGTGTCATTACATGTGTGTTCTTTTCATAAACCACTTGGATCCACCAGAGTCATTGCATGTGTGTTCTTTTCATAAACCACAACTATAGTCATTGCAATTTTGTTCTTTTCATAAACCACATGGAACCACAACAAGATTCATTGCATGTGCGTTCTTTTCATAAACCACCACTAGATTCATTGCATGTGTGTTCTTTCCATAAACCACATGGATCCACCAGAGTCATTGGCATGTGTGTTCTTTTCATAAACCACCACCAGTGTCATTGCATGTATGTTCCTTTCCTAAACCACATGGATCCACCAGTGTCATTGCATGTATTTGCATGTGTGTTCTTTTCTTAAACCACCACTAGTGTCATTGCATGTGTGTTATTTTACTAGACAACAGGGATCCACCAGAGTCAATGCATGTGTGTCCTTTTCATAAACCACCACTAGAGTCATTGCATGTTTGTTCTTTTCCTATACCACAACTAGATACATTGCATGCGTGTTCTTTTCCTAAACCACCACTAGTGTCATTGCATGTGTTTTTTCCTAAACCACCACTAGTGTCATTGCCTGTATTTTTTATTAAACCACATGGATCCACCAGTGTCATTTGCAGGTGTGCTCTTTTCATAAACCACCACCAGTGTCATTGCATGTCCTAAACCACATGGATCCACCAGTGTCATTGCATGTCATTGCATGTGTGTTCTTTTTCCTAAACCACTACTACCGTCATAGCATGTGTGTACTTTACATAAACCATAACTAGAGTTATTGCGTGTTTGTTCTTTTTATAAACCACATGGATCCACCAGTGTCATTGCATGTGTGTTCTTTTCATAAACTACCCCTAAATTCATTGCATGTGTGTTCTTTCCATAAACCACATGGATCCACCCGAGTCATTTGCATGTGTGTTCTTTTCATAAACCACCACCAGTGTCATTGCATGTGTGTTCCTTTCCTAAACCACATGGAACCACCAGTGTCATTGTATGTCTTTGCATGTGTGTTCTTTTCCTAAACCACCACTAGTGTCATTGCATGTGTGTACTTTTCCTAAACCACCACTAGTGTCATTGCATGTGTGTTCTTTTGATAAACCACCACCAGATTCATTGCATGTTTGTTCTTTCCATAAACCACATGGATCCACTAGACTCATTTGCATGTGTGTTCTGTTCATAAACCACCACCAGTGTCATTGCATGTGTGTTGCTTTCCTAAACCACATGGATCCACCAGTGTCATTGCATGTCTTTGCATGTGTGTTATTCTCCCAAACCACCACTTGTGTCATTTCATGTGTTTTATTTTACTAAACAACATGGATCCACCAGAGTCAATTCATGTGTGTCCTTTTCATAAACCACCACTAGAGTCATTGCATGTTTGTTCTTTTCCTAAACCACAACTAGAGACATTGCATGTGTGTCCTTTCCCTAAACCACCACCAGTGTCTAAGCATGTGTGTTATTTTACTAAACCACATGGATCTACCAGTGTCATTTGCATGTGTGTTCTTTTCATAAACCACCACCAGAGTCATTGGATGTGTGTACTTTTCATAAACCGCCACTAGATTCATTGCATGTGTGTTCTTTATAAACCACATGGATCCACCAGAGTTATTTGCATGTGTGTTCTTTTCATTAACCACCACCAGTGTCATTGCATGTGTGTTCCTTTCCTAAACCACATGGATCCACTAGTGTCATTGCATGTCTTTGCATGTGTGTTCTTTTCCTAAACAACCACTAGTGTCATTTCATGTGTGTTATTTTACTAAACCACATGGATCCAGTAGTGTCAATGGATGGGTGTCCTTTCCATAAACCACCACTAGAATAATTGCATGTTTGTTATTTTCCTAAACAATAACTAGAGACATTGCATGTGTGTTCTTTTCCTAAACCACCATTAGTGTCATCGCATGTGTGTTATTTTACTAAACCACATGGATCCACTAGTGTCATTTGTATGTGTGTTCTTTTCATAAACCACAACCAGTGTCATTGCATGTGTGTTCCTTTCCTAAACCACATGGATCCACCAGTGTCATTGCATGTCATTGCATGTGTGTTCTTTTCCTAAACCACCACTAGCATCATAGCATGTGTGTACTTTTCATAAACCACAACTAGAGTCATTGCATGTGTGTTATTTTACTAAACCTCATGGATCCACTAGTGTCATTTGCATGTGTGTTCTTTTCATAAACCACAACCAGTGTCATTGCATGTGTGTTCCTTTCCTAATCCACATGGATCCACCAGCGCCGTTGCATGTGTGTTCTTTTCCTAAACCACCACTAGAGTCATTGCATGTTTGTACTTTTCATAAACCACAACCCGAGTCATTGCATGTTTGTTCTTTTCATAAACCACATGGATCCACCAGTGTCATTGCATGTTTGTTATTTTCATAAGCCACCACTAGATTCATTGCATATGTGTTCTTTCCATAAACCACATGGATCCACTAGAGTCATTTGCATGTGTGTTCTTTTAATAAACCACCACCAGTGTCATTGCATCTGTGTTCCTTTCCTAAACCACATGGATCCACATGTGTCATTGCATGTCTTTGCATGTGTATTCTTTTCCTAAACCACCACTACTGTCATTGCATGTGGGTTATTTTCCTAAGCCATCACTAGTGTCATTGCATGTGTGTTCTTTTCATAAACCACTTGGATCCACCAGAGTCATTGCATGTGTGTTCTTTTCATAAACCACAACTATAGTCATTGCATGTTTGTTCTTTTCATAAACCACATGGAACCACAACAAGATTCATTGCATGTGCGTTCTTTTCATAAACCACCACTAGATTCATTGCATGTGTGTTCTTTCCATAAACCACATGGATCCACCAGAGTCATTGGCATGTGTGTTCTTTTCATAAACCACCACCAGTGTCATTGCATGTGTGTTCCTTTCCTAAACCACATGGATCCACCAGTGTCATTGCATGTATTTGCATGTGTGTTCTTTTCTTAAACCACCACTAGTGTCATTGCATGTGTGTTATTTTACTAGACAACATGGATCCACCAGAGTCAATGCATGTCTGTCCTTTTCATAAACCACCACTAGAGTCATTGCATGTTTGTTCTTTTCCTATACCACAACTAGAGACATTGCATGCGTGTTGTTTTCCTAAACCACCACTAGTGTCATTGCATGTGTTTTTTCCTAAACCACCACTAGTGTCATTGCCTGTATTTTTTATTAAACCACATGGATCCACCAGTGTCATTTGCAAGTGTGCTCTTTTCATAAACCACCACCAGTGTCATTGCATGTCCTAAACCACATGGATCCACCAGTGTCATTACATGTCATTGCATGTGTGTTCTTTTCCTAAACAACCACTAGTGTCATTTCATGTGTGTACTTTACATAAACCATAACTAGAGTTATTGCGTGTTTGTTCTTTTTATAAACCACATGGATCCACCCAGTGTCATTGCATGTGTGTTTCTTTTCATAAAATACCCCTAAATTCATTGCATGTGTGTTCTTTCCATAAACCACATGGATCCACCCGAGTCATTTGCATGTGTGTTCTTTTCATAAACCACCACCAGTGTCATTGCATGTGTGTTCCTTTCCTAAACCACATGGAACCACCAGTGTCATTGTATGTCTTTGCATGTGTGTTCTTTTCCTAAACCACCACTAGTGTCATTGCATGTGTGTACTTTTCCTAACCACACCACTAGTGTCATTGCATGTGTGTTTTTTTCATAAACCACCACCAGATTCATTGCATGTGTGTTCTTTCCATAAACCACATGGATCCACTAGACTCATTTGCATGTGTGTTCTGTTCATAAACCACCACCAGTGTCATTGCATGTGTGTTGCTTTCCTAAACCACATGGATCCACTAGTGTCATTGCATGTCTTTGCATGTGTGTTATTTTCCTAAACCACCACTTGTGGCATTTCATGTGTTTTATTTTACTAAACACATGGATCCACCAGAGTCAATTCATGTGTGTCCTTTTCATAAACCACCACTAGAGTCATTGCATGTTTGTTCTTTTCCTAAACCACAACTAGAGACATTGCATGTGTGTCCTTTCCCTAAACCACCACCAGTGTCTAAGCATGTGTATTATTTTACTAAACCACATGGATCTACCAGTGTCATTTGCATGTGTGTTCTTTTCATAAACCACCACCAGAGTCAT
This sequence comes from Avena eriantha, assembly GCA_910589775.1. Classification (NCBI taxonomy): domain Eukaryota; kingdom Viridiplantae; phylum Streptophyta; class Magnoliopsida; order Poales; family Poaceae; genus Avena; species Avena eriantha. The sequence continues at coordinate 248,379,107 of OU342741.1, read as the reverse complement.
TGGATGTGTGTTCCTTTCCTAAACCACATGGATCCACCAATGTCATTGTATGTGTGTTCTTTTCCTAAACCGCCACTACCGTCATAGCATGTGTGTACTTTTCATAAACCACAACTAGAGTGATTGCATGTTTGTTCTTTTCATAAACCACATGGATCCACTAGTGTCATTGCATGTGTGTTCTTTTCATAAACCACCCCTAGATTAATTGCATGTGTGTTCTTTCCATAAACCACATGGATCCACCCGAGTCATTTGCATGTGTGTTCTTTTCATAAACCACCAACTGTGTTATTGCATGTGTGTTCCTTTCCTAAACCACATGGAACCACCAGTGTCATTGCCTGTATTTGCATGTGTATTCTTTCCTAAACCACCACTAGTGTCATTGCATGTGTGTTCTTTTCATAAACCACCACTAGCATCATTACATGTTTGTTCTTTTCCTAAACCACAACTAGAGACATTGCATGTGTATCCTTTTCCTAAACCACCACTAGTGCCATTGCATGTGTGTTATTTTACTAAACCACATGGATCAACCAATGTCATTTGCATGTGTGTTATTTTCATAAACCACCACCAGTGTCATTTGCATGTGTGTTATTTTCATAAACCACCAAAAATGTCATTGCATGTCATTCCTTGTGTGTTCTTTTCCTAAACAACCACTACCGTCATAACATGTGTGTACTTTTCAGAAACCACAACTAGTGTTATTCATGTTTGTTCCTTTCATAAACCACATGGATCCACTTGTGTCATTGCATGTGTGTTCTTTTCATAAACCACCCCTAGATTTATTGCATGTGTGTTATTTCCACAAACCACATGGATCCACCCGAGTCATTTGCATGTGTGTTCTTTTCATAAACCACCAACAGTGTCATTGCATGTGTGTTCCGTTCCTAAACCACATGGAACGACCGGTGTCATTACATGTCTCTGCATGTGTGTTCTTTTACTAAACCATCACTAGTGTCATTGCATGTATGTTATTTTCCTAAACACCACTAGTGTCATTGCATGTGTGTACTTTTCCTAAACCACCACTAGTGTCATTGCATGTGTGTTCTTTTCCTAAACCACAACTAGAGTGATTGCATGTTTGTTCTTTTCATAAACCACATGGATCCACTAGTGTCATTGCATGTGTGTTCTTTTCATAAACGGCCCCTAGATTCATTGCATGGGTGTTCTTTCCATAAACCACATGGATCCACCCGAGTCATTTGCATGTGTGATCTTTTCATAAACAACCAACTGTGTTATTGCATGTGTGTTCCTTTCCTAAACCACATGGAACCACCAGTGTCATTGCATGTATTTGCATGTGTATTCTTTTCCTAAACCACCACTAGTGTCATTGCATGTGTGTTCTTTTCATAAACCACCACTAGCATCATTGCATGTTTGTTCTTTACCTAAACCACAACTAGAGATATTGCATGTGTATCCTTTTCCTAAACCACCACTAGTGTCATTGCATGTGTGTTATTTTACTAAACCACATGGATCAACCAATGTCATTCGCATGTATGTTATTTTCATAAACCACCACCAGTGTCATTTGCATGTGTGTTATTTTCATAAACCACCAACAATGTCATTGCATGTGTGTTCTTTCCTAAACCACCACTACCGTCATAGCATGTGTGTACTTTTCAGAAACCACAACAAGAGTTATTCCATGTTTGTTCCTTTCATAAACCACATGGATCCACTAGTGTCATTGCATGTGTGCTCTTTTCATAAACCACAGCTAGATTTATTGCATGTGTGTTATTTCCACAAACCACATGGATCCACCCGAGTCATTTGCATGTGTGTTCTTTTCATAAACCACCAACAGTGTCATTGCATGTGTGTTCCTTTCCTAAACCACATGGAACGACCGGTGTCGTTGCATGTCTCTACATGTGTGTTCTTTACTAAACCACCACTAGTGTCATTGCATGTATGTTATTTTCCTAAACCACCACTAGTGTCGTTGCATGTGTGTTCTTTTCATAAACCACCACTAGATTCATTCCATGTGTGTTCTTTCCATAGACCACATGGATCCACTAGACTCATTTGCATGTGTGTTCTTTTCATAAACCACCACCAATGTTATTGCATGTGTGTTCCTTTCCTAAACCACATGGATCCACCAGTGTCATTGCATGTCTTTGCATGTGTCTTCTTTTCCTAAACCAGCACTAGTGTCATTGCATGTGTGTTATTTACTAAACAACATGGATCCACTAGAGTCAATGCATGTTTTTTTAATAACCACCACTAGAGTCATTGTGTGTTTGTTCTTTTCTTAAAGAACAACTAGAGACATTGCATGTGTGGTCTTTTCCTAAACCACCACTAGTGTCATTGCATGTGTGTTATTTACTAAACGACATGGATTCAGCAGTGTCATTTGCATCTGTGTTATTTTCATAAACCACACCAGTGTCATTGCAGGTGTGTTCCTTTCCTAAACCACATGGATCCACCAGTGTCATTGCATGTCATTGCATGTGTGTTCTTTTCCTAAACCACCACTAGCGTCATAGCATGTGTGTACTTTTCATAAACCACAACTAGAGTCATTGCATGTTTGTTCTTTTCATAAACCACATGGATCCACTAGTGTCATTGCATGTGTGTTCTTTTCATAAACCACCCCTAGATACATTGCACGTGTGTTCTTTCCATAAACCACATGGATCCACCCGAGTCATTTGCATGTGTGTTCTTTTCATAAACCACAACCAGTGTCATTGCATGTGTGTTCTTTCCTAAACCACATGGAACCACCAGTGTCATTGCATGTCTTTGCATGTGAGTTCTTTTCCTAAACCACCACTAGTGTCATTGCATGTCTGGTACTTTTCCTAAACCACTGCTAGTGTCATTGCATGTCTGTACTTTTCCTAAACCACCACTAGTGTCATTGCATGTGTGTTCTTTTCATAAACCACCACCAGATTCATTGCATGTGTGTTCTTTTCATAAACCACATGGATCCACTAGACTCATTTGCATGTGTGTTCTTTTCATAAACCACCACCAGTGTCATTGCATGTGTGTTCCTTTCCTAAACCACATGGATCCACCCGAGGCATTTGCATGTGTGTTCTTTTCATAGAACCACCAACTGTGTCATTGCATGTGTGTTCCTTTCCTAAACCACATGGAACCACCAGTGTCATTGCCTGTATTTGCATGTGTGTTCTTTTCCTAAACCACCAGTAGTGTCATTGAATGTGTGTTCTTTTCCTAAACCACCACTAGTGTCATTGCATGTGTGTTCTTTTCATAAACCACCACTAGCGTCATTGCATGTTTGTTCTTTTCCTAAAGCACAACTAGAGACATTGCATGTGTATCCTTTTCCTAACCACCACTAGTGTCATTGGAGAATATCATTTTGCGGCCCGAAAGTTGGGGGTAGCCAGGCAACGCGGTACCCAGTTGATTTTATCACCGCGATTCGAAAAGTTGGGGCGCCAATTGCTGATAGGGGTCTTTCGAGTGAATGATGGCCAAACCCAATATTTCAAATCGCGCCCGTTAAGTCAGGATATTCCGTTACACTAGTTCCCTGCTGTGCCCCTCCTTCATCGGTCACTCTTCTTGGCCACCCTGCACGTTTCGTAGGGGCAAATCCATTACTGTACTTTCCTAACTCTCGACACTGAATCTTGGGTGCGATGGAGGTGACCCCTTTTCTTCCCTTCCCTGACCCTAAATCTTCTGGGGGCGGAGGACCTTTTTCTCCCTCCCCCGACACTGAATCCGATGGCGGTGGCCCAACATGTCTTTGCAAGGAGAAGGTTGTAGCTATGTTGCCCGACTGAAAAGGGGTCCGTACGGGCCCAAGTCTGGGTCTCAACACGTAAGCATCCGTGAGGTCTTCAAGCCCCGGTTATCGAGGAGTCCAGGAAGGATTCTGCTCCCAATGTACCTATGAGCAGCGGGTTGAAGAGAAAAACAAGGCCGGCGGCGGGATTGTTCGGCTCTGGTGGGCGGATGCAGCACTCAGATCTCGAAGAAAAAACCCGGAAGAAGAGCGAGAGGTGAATTTTTCTTATCTGTGCCTTATCTTGCAAGTAGATTAGTTACGGCATAATAGAAATCGAATGAACTGAAATGTTCCCCTTTTTAATCAAATTAGGCACAGTTTTGATACAAGTGACCTATATGAGTTCACAGTTCATGTTCGGCAGTACACTGCAAAGCTTGATTTTGGTTGCGAGAGGGTTGTGTTCGGCAAGATGTGCATCTACTTATGAATTGCAAAGAGGTTGTGTCTGTTTCGCAGCTGGTAGATATGCTTGCCACTAGAATTCCCTGGGGTTCTAGACAGAGGACAAAATTTGTGTGGCGCAACATGAATGATACCTATCAGCAAATTGAGCACTCCCATGAGCTTCAGATAGTTTGGGAGTGTTGTGCAACTGATCGTAAGGTGAAAGTTGAAGCGATGATTGATGATATGTATGCAGAGATGCTGGAGATCTTGCTGCCAGAGCTTTGCTCCTAGAGAATACGGACCAATAGATGCTGATCTAGATAAGTTCAGTATATGCATAGAGGTGGATTCATACATGGCAAAACATGATGAGGAGTTAATAAGCCAGTTTCGTCATGTACTGTGGAGATCTTGTCGATTCAAAAACATAACTCTTGATGAAATGAGAGAGATGATCGGTAAGGAAATCAGTATTGGCCCTAAGCAGATGGCAAAATCCGGTGGTGGCATCATAAGAAGCAGCAATTCATAGATGTTTTGATACTGAAGATCTTATGCAGATTATGCGGCGAAAGAAGCGAACCAGGAAGGTGTTCTTCATTGGTACCATTTTGATGGTGTGTTGAACAGGTTATAGTGGATGTAGATGCCCTGTAGTG